>JAEQBH010003962.1:0-192194 GCA_016808115.1 Tetrastigma voinierianum
TGATGTATGGGGCATCGACTTCATGGGACCATTCCTACTTCCTTCGGCTATGCCTATCCTTGTGGGGGTGGGCCCTACGTGTCGAAGTGGGTTGAAACTTGATTACCGTGCGGGCGGATGACCACAAAGTTTGTGCTAAAATTCTGAAGGAGAACATTTTCTCTAGATTCGGAGTTCCCAAAGCAATTATCAATGATGGAGGTTCTCACTTTTGTAACAAACCCTTTGAGAACCTCTTATCCAAATGTGGTGTTAAGCACAAGGTAGCCACCCCGTATCATCCTCGAGCCGGTGGTGTCGAGTGGAGCTCTTGACGAGAGAAATAAAGACCATCTTGATGAAAGTTGTTAATTCTAACAGGAAGGACTGGTCTTTGAAGCTTCTAAACTCATTGTGGGCATACAGAACAGCATACAAGACCATCCTCGGCATGTCCCCGTATCGCTTAGTTTATGGCAAGGCTTGCCATTTACCGGTAGAAATTGAATCTCTGAGGCGTGGTGGGCCCGATACGAAATTTGAACATGGATATGAACCGAGTTGGCCTGAAAGAATGCTTGAGATTGGCGAGTTAGAAGAGCTGAGAAACAACGCCTACTTCAATTCCAAAATTGCATAGGATAAGCAGAAGAAGTGGCATGATCAGCTCATAACCCGGAAAACTTTTCAATCGAGAGGATCGAAGTCTCTGTATGATTCAATCTCATCTTATTTAGGGCAAGCTCCATCGATAGATGAGGCCCATTTATCATCCATCAAGCATATCCCGAATGGTTTGGTTGACCTTCTCAATAGAAAACTGAAGAGGATCGTTCTGGGACAGCAGACGCGGTAAAGCCCTATCTTTGTTAAGCCGCTCTACGGAAGAGGAGGAGAGTATCCACTCCTTGATCTCCTTGATGACATTCGAGCCAGGTTGGTTTGGTCTCCTTGAGACAGAAAGCTATGGCTCAAATTTGTTTTCTTTATTGGTCAATTTTTAATTTATTTTAATTTTACTATTTTTATTATATCTTAGTTTTTAATTAAAATAGTCTTTAATATTTTCAGCCTAATGGTTCTTTTATTTTTATATTTCTGTTATACAAAGAGAAAGTCAGAAAAGATAAAATGCAGAGCTAAAATTCACTGTATGACCCGTGATGTTTCAGAGTGAAAATTTGGGCAGTGATTCGCCTTCAGAAACAAAACATCATAAAAAGGGGCTATTTCCTCGCCTTTTTTTTTTTTTACCACAAGCTTCTGACCTCACAATTTCCAACACCAAGCCGCCCGGCCGTTAGGTGTTCCTTATTTCTGCCTCCCCTACCGCTTCTTCGGCCTCACTGGGTCATTTGTGCCCACAGCGGCCCGAACGCGAGGAGGACATCGATAGGCCTGGGGGAGTCTGAAAGACCCGTTCTCCCGCCGCAGATGCCATGGCACTTCCAAGGCTGCCGCACACCTCCAATCCCGTGGTGCCACACCTCCTTCGTGGTCTCCCGTTACACCATAATATCGAATCCAAATTTCCGCTGACAGGTCCCGAGACGGCAGCCGGAGGCCCCCATCCAGACGAGATACACACCGTGGGACCGACTTCCCATCCATGGCTCCACCGGCACCGCCGCCGGCCGGCTCCCAACATCCGCCCGGATGTCTTCACGCCTATCCAGCCTTCACAATCTCCCACCGTCAGAGTCCTGCGATGCGCTCAATGTCGTCGTTCAAGCGCCAACGCGCGCACAATGCAATGCCGGTTCAATTATCCCCCCATCGGGAATTAGAGTCCACTATTTCCAATATGAACCCGACACCGGGGACGTGATTGTCGCTATGGACTTTCATCGAGTTCTTATGATACATACCAAAGATTAACAATGACCCACGGTTCAAGATTCTAGCGCGGCACTGGTCCACGTATTCGCTATTGCCGCTACAGACCCGAGGCAATTTTTCTATCCCCGGAGAGTTCTGAGTTCTCCACACATGATGCGTCCCTGGAGGTCCAATCCGACGTGCCACCTGAGGATGGTCTTCCCGTTATCGCTAGCTTTAGATGTATCACCGCCGCCTTGGCCTACCGTGTTCCTCCTTCAAGCAATCGTGCATTATCGATGAGGCCCCACCCCTGCCTAGAGATGGTTCTCTCGCCTCGAACAAGGCCGGTCTATCTCCTTCGTCAAGGCAAACTTCCTCCGCATATGTTCCTCACGCATCATACACGCGACAACTGCTCGCTCAGCACTATATGCAAAGGCAGAGGAGCTATTCTAGGAGGCTTTATTGATATCCGAGGGCTCCCGTTCAATCCTGTAGCCATCATGACCGCCATCACTCAAGAAAAGGTCCACCGCATGGGGTGTCCACCGCGGCGGAGATTTGGCCCTCTGATGCTTTGGCAGATTGAGTATGCCATGTGTTAGAGCACCCGCCCTTGTGAGAAACCCACATATATTGCCAGGCGCTGATTATGTGTCCCAGAGCCAACCTGGACCGCACTTCTTTTCTTTGTACCAGAGGATGTCGAGGATGATTTGAGCAGATCCGCTTGCGGACGGCAGCAACCCGTCCCGGTGGAGGCCGAGGAACCTCGCCCTGATTCATCCCTTCCGCCCGCCCACCGCCTACTTCAGGACTGAGAATCCTCAGTCTTCCACGCCACAGCAACAACATCCGGTATAATTCCCGCCATTAGATTTCGGCTGCAGAGGGATGCAGTCAATAGATTCACGCTACTTCGCACTCAAGCCGCACAGCATTGGCCGAAGCGATGGCCCGCGCCAGGTCGCCTTCATAATCTATTCTTCTTCGGGAGCATAGAGTCACCTTGGTCTCCCACCGCTACCGCAGGTTTAACCCCATACAAACCCACCACCATGATTGTGTCCGGCCGCCATCGCCAGCAGCTTTCTTTGAACGTACTCGCGCCGCCCGGCAGGCTTCATCCACGCCGCACCGCACCAAACAGCGCAGCTGGAGAAGGTCGTGACTTCCTTCTAGCGCTTTCCCGGCGTCACCGTTGAGACACAAAGTGATGCTTGGGTCAGGGAGAAGCCCGCTTCAGCGCGGCATTTATCATACTTATGTTTCGGTTTCGCTTTTATACTTTGTTGCTTTAGTTTCATCAATCGCCACTTGTCTCTTCAGAGAGAGAGACTTTAGACTATTTGTTAGTATGTATTAGCTTAATAGTGAGAAGTGGGTTTATTTTGTTGAAGCTGTATATTGTGGTGTTCACTAATATGTTTGTACTCAGTTTTTATGCTATAGATATTAAACTGTATGATTTGCATTTTCTATTTTGAGACCATTTTTTTTTATTTTGAATGCAATTCCTTTGCACAAGTGCATAATGATTATACTGCAATTTGATTGAACTCAAGTTTTCTTCAATGTATCATACATGTTAGATAACTTTTTATGCTGAGTTGAGGGATGCCTTCCCCCCCACTCCTTCAGAGAGAAAGTTATATGAATAAATACTGTCAAATTTGTTGTATTTAATTGCTTTCTTCCGCCTTTAGCCAACCATACACACCGGCAAAGAAGGTCTCAAATGATAGTTAAGAAATGCACAAACTCTTCTACATGCAAAACCCTTTCCTGAAAGGCACTCCTTAATAGGTTACGGACTTCATGCAAAGAAGGCTAATGCCTCATAATAGTAATAGAAAAGAAAAGAAAAGAATAGAATCGCATTGTTCATTTCTAAACCTGCAACATCAGGCATAAGATGGTCAGTTACTTAAAGGCTTCCAAAAGCCTGGTCAACATAGAATGCACCATCATGTCGCAACACGGTGATGGGTGAGCTTAGCGTTAGAAAGTCAGAGGTCAAATCACCAAGTCCGGTGAACCAGGAGTTTGTGGTCAAAAGACCTCATGGCTTGGTGCCCTAAACCTCACTCCGGTCGGGAGTCATCACTAATCCCGCATATGAC
Organism: Tetrastigma voinierianum; assembly: GCA_016808115.1. Lineage (NCBI taxonomy): Eukaryota > Viridiplantae > Streptophyta > Magnoliopsida > Vitales > Vitaceae > Tetrastigma > Tetrastigma voinierianum. Next base: position 3,924 of record JAEQBH010003962.1, read on the forward strand.
TTTGCAAGTCAACTCACACGTACACCCCATAAATTGCAAAAAAAGCAGAATGGGGTACATGGCAACCTGATTCATTAGGGTTGGTTAACATGCAAGGTTGCGTACGCTCATTGGGGTGGGTGAGAGCATGTCAGCCAGAGTTTATGAGTTGAGACCTGATCAAACAAACCCGTAGCGCGAAGAGCCGGTTCTGTTCTGCAGAGGAGAGCTTATCGAGACAACACCGCGGCAATCTTCTTGTCATCTTGAGATGGCTATTAGATTAAGTTTGAGTGACTTCTACCAGTTATATCATTTGTACAAACCTTTTGACCTCACAATGTTTCACTGAAAGGACATACTTTGGCATTTCTAATGACTAGTTAAATGTCTGGTTAGTAGTGATTGTTCAAAAGGGGGGTGTTATATATTTTGAACCCCATTAAGATAGGGTTCTAAGTACTTTTGTGTACTAATCATATTAGCTGTAAACCCACTATACTTAGTGTGTCCACATGGGTACTAATTGGCTGTACTTCAGCTGCCTGTGGTGGTTTTTTTGCAGCTCTGAGAGTCTATTCTTAATGTCAATTTAGGCAGATCTAGTTTTGTTTATCACACTGTGTTCATATGATTTATCTTCAATGTACCAAATGAGTGAAGAAATTGACCCAGGAGCAAGCAGTAGAATGCCAACAGAGAGAAAATTTCAATACTGCAGCGAAATTTTCGCTACACCCGTACCAAGATTTGCAAAGAAATTTCATGAGAGATGCACTGCTACAAAGATAAATTTGTTATGGAGCAAATTTTCTCCAGAATAAAATCCCTGGTTCTCTATTTCTTGCAGGTACAAACGACCTGTTGGGTTAATTTTCATTTCATCTCACCGTAGAATTATAATTACATAGTTTGATCGGTGATTTCACCCGTTGTGGGCACATATGTTTCACTTCAACAATTGTAACCTGAACTTTACCCGGTTATCGACGGGCCCCGCCGCCTTCCTCTTCACTTTCTCTCTCCCTTTCTCTCACTCTCAGAACGAAACACACCTTCGTGATGACAACTCATGGATGTTTGGCTAGTGCCTTCAAACTTTGAAGAGGAGGGTTGCCAGGTAGGTTGATAGCGTTTGCAGCAGTGTGATCCCTCCAGATTTCACGAAGGTGTACCAGTAGTTATGTTTCGCCTCTTCAAACTAGGCTTGGTGCTTTGGTCGACAATTTCAAACATTTGGCAACTTTAGATTCAGCAAAGAGAGTCTTGTCATGATACACTATTATCCATTAGTTGGTCACTGACAGCAGCCACAAAGAAAGTTGCTGCCAGGATTTCAACTCATGACATCAATGCTCACAAGTAAAATGCTATGTTTCCAAAGAGAAATGGTACTAAGGGTTAGTTTTTTGCCAAACAAAGATCCAGTTTTGGAAATGACTAAAATCACTTTCCAATGCAGAAAGAACTGAGGACACCTTTTATAAAACTTATCATCATACCAAATCAGAAACAAACTTCAAGCACTTCTTTTTTACATCTTATTTAACAATTTCTCAGCGAAGGGTAGTGAAAAACAACCACACTTTTTTTACAAATCAAAATCAACGAAAAAGTCAACACATAATCACAGCAAATTACGGGCGATTAAATCATCCCCGCATTTCAACCGACGCGATATCACAGAGCGCTTGTTACAGGAGAAGCAGGGGGCAGAATGAGCGTTGATCCAGAAACACCACGCAGGCACGAATCAACAAACCGCAAAGTTCCTCGCTTCGAAAACTAAAGCTACGTTCGAAAGTATACAGATCGCGACATGACGACTGAATGCAGAAAACGTCGACAATCGCCAGCTGGCGGCCGCCAGGGTGGAGTAAATGAATATAATCCAACGTGCGACCATTCCGGCGCAACAACCAACATTGTTAGATAGCCAGAGTCGTAAAGGTTTCGTTCCGGCGCGCAACTGATCAGATTATCGGTATATTAATAATCCCCAAGAATTTTCAATAGCTGTGGTGGACCCCCACCGCCTCAGACAAGTTGAAAGATATTCCTCCCAGAGAGAGAATGGAACTTCACACATTCTCAATTTTTAGAGAACTGCTCCAATCCTGTTAAACAATGGCTCCTGCAAAGCTGACAACACTGAACCCATGATAATCTGAGTTCTAAATGAGCCACTTTAATGGAGGCATAAGGGGCAGGCCATTTTAACCACCATAAGGGTAGGTATTAATAGAGGGTAACAAATTCTAGTTTTTTATGCAAATACCTCCACCACAAGATTGAGACAATAATAAGGGAGGATAATACAGAACTATACTGGCATGGCCTTTAGGACAAGCTGGACCATCCATAATTTGGTATAATCCATATCCAGGTAATAGATAGAGAGAATCCACCTAAGGAGGCATAGAATCTCAAATCTCTTGGTAGACTCTAGTAGCTCTAGGTCAACATAGTTGCTACTGATTTATGTGTGTTGAGGGAATAAATATAGATTCTCCCACACAGTAGATAAGAAAGGTGGTGATCCCAACAATATCTGTCTGATGGTGCCAATTTGGTACTAAAAGAAAAAAGTCATGTTTTAGAGAGAGGTAAAATGAAAGAGCTGGAAGTATCCATCATCTAAAACAAGAAATTAAGAAAGAGAAACCCTCCATAAAGGAAAGAGAATGTTTCTCTCAAAAGACATACTTATCCAAAGGGAAAGGCATGAACACTTTAAGGAGGAAAATACCTGCCTTTCGTCCCCTCATTCCTCGCTTCCACCGTGCCTATTGTAGACATGCAGCAGAAGGTTGACTTCACTGCCAATAACGAATTGTTGTTCTCTATGATAGTTTCTCAGTTAAAATCAAGTTTTAATAGTAGAAGACATACCGGCATCTGATGTCTTGGCTCACATATATCGAATACTGGTCATGCTCTTTAGTTTAAAATGCAGATGCACTACCAAAGTGGCAATAGAATTACTTCTTCAACATATATGAGGTCATTATCACATAAAGATATATTGATAAGATATATTGAAGCCCTAAAAGAGCCAATGAGCTTTTAGATCATCTAAGGAAAAGCTTTTGAAAGGATGAGACACTATTAAATATGCTTAATCCACTCAATTAAATGTAATGGTTCCAGATACAAGGAATTTCCTTGATTCCAATAATAATTCAAAAGATGAGAGAAGGATCATGGCAATAAAGAAAAAGATATTAGTTTCAATGCTCCATTAACAAGAAAGAACCTAAAAGTTCTTGCCCAGGGAAATTATACATGATTTATTCTAACTGGGTGGTAAAAACCAATGAATTCGATCAGGAAGTTTTAAGATATGAAAGAGTTTATGTGAGAGGAACAACATCAAGCAGCTTTTGACAAGACCAAAAAGTACCTCTCTAAACCTCCTATTCTAATGCCTCCTATATAAGGTCATCCACTTAAATTATATTTATCAACCGCAAATTAGTCAATAGGTTATCTTTTGGCACAAAACAATTCTATACTGGCCATGAGGTGATCAGATATTATTTGAGTAGGTCTTAAATCCAACAAAACAAGATAAAACTTAATTGAAAAATTATGTTTAGCCTTGTACTTTGCATGTACTAAATTAAGATATTACTGGATCAGTTCTGGTCTACATCCGGTTTCTCAAACTCGACTTCAAGGCAAAGTACATGCTTAACCCTTCCATTTGATTTACAGATTGTAAATGTTCCCTTGCTTTTGTCAGAATTCACACTCTTAAGCGATACTTCCAAGTTAGAACGTCGATGGATAAACACTGTCGATTTCTTATTGATCATCATTCCTTAGGATTGGACGTAGAAAAGTGTGGAGTTGGGAATCAATGAGCAGTAAAGGAACCTTGATCTCAAAATTGATGGTGGTTCAAGCATTGAGAATTTAGCTAAAGCAGAGAGAGCTGTAGCCACATCTAAGTCAATAGAGGGCATCGGGATCGGGGGGGTGGGAGGTCCACAATCATGAAAGACAAGTCCAGTATAAATCTATTCGCTCTATTTAAAAAAAAGTCGTATCGATGAAGCCTGGAAAGATGGAAAATATAAAACAAAGGAAAAGAAAAATACAAGAGAAATATAAAGGTGAAGGACAAACTAGCGAGGGAGTAGGTTGAGAAGCAGCTCACGGGCCTCTTCACGCCAGGCCCTCTCCAGAGTCTTCTCTTCATTTTGCTGTCTCATCAAGTGTACTACTAATGAACCTAAGAATCACTCGTCGAGGTCTCTCTCCAAAGGCCGACCCTTGCTCACTATCCTAAGAGGGATCTTCCAATTTCTTCAACCCTCACTGATCATCAACATTTTTGGAGAACCAACCGATAGGTTGGTTCCGTGTGATGACCGCCATAAGTTTGAAGTTATTAATTCCTCATTGTAAAGACCTTCAAAAAAAATTAGCTTAAATAACTACTAGAAGTGTTCTTTCCTGGGTACTCTGTGGTTTCAAAGTCTCATTTCAGAGGAAGAAGCCAACTGAAGAGAAATGAGGAAATTAGTGAGGGGGAATTAATGAATGCAATAAATGAGTTTTTACCTATAGTGGGAGATCAAGAACTGAGAAGCTCAGAAACTTGGTATTCAACGTGGGCAGAAAGATTGTGCCTCAGATAAAGAGGTGTAATCCCACGATGAGCATGAAGTAGTTTGATACTCACCAAATGTCTGTCTATACAAACTCCAAATCTAGTAGGAAAGAAAGGCGTGCGGAGGTAAAACTGGATAAATCACGAAAACCAAAACTAACTGCCCAAAGATAAGGGAGGTATGATTGTAGACTAGCCGGGGATGCAGACAATAAAGATGAAAAGGCGAACCGTCCTTCAGATAAAATTCCGGCTAAGGGTACCTAGTAGAGGCCATGGGACTCAAAATCACTATGCAGATATATGGCTATGATAGAAGCCAAAATTTGATTCAAAGTTAAGATATGTGCAAATCAAGCCTCAGAATAAGTGTACCAATGCTTGGCTCATTAACTCGCCAAGAAGGACATAAGATCATCGGGGAGGCACTGATAGAGAATACCAAGGAGCGATATGAAGTCCCAAAGTCTTGTAAGAGGTAGGTTTCATCCAAAGCTTTGGAAAACATGTGCAAATAACAAAATCAGATCAACCACACCAAGACCACTAACTCTATGGTAAGGCTCACATCATAAACAAATTTGCCTGCCGGCCCGATAACCTGAGTGTCAAGAGTAAAGTGTCTGGGCGCATAAGGTCGACCTAGAGCGCAAGTTTCTTCGCCGGCGGTGGTGAAGTCCACTAACAGTTTTCCGGAGCTGAAAAACAGATCTCGTGATGGGCGAACCATGAACCAAATATGCTCCATTAGTAGATGAATCCTATGACGCCATGCCATTTCCGATGGTGGCAAAGTATGAAGTCGGGAGTGGCAGAAACCCCAGCCTTAAGAGAAGAATTTTGAATATCAAGTGCATTGTTGCATCGCATACACTCCAACAGGTATGTGGCCCGCAGAGAGAAAAATATCTCTTAATGCATGGCATGAGGCAAAGGGGAGCAGAAAGAGTTAATACTCGACTAGAATTTTGGGGCAGGCAACACCTTCATCAATTCCACGCCAATTAAAGTTGTTTCAGAAGGGTGTGCAAATGAAACCACCAACTGTGACGCCCAAAACCGAGGGTCCATTGATCACCCATCAACCTTCAACCCAGGTGGATATCGTGGTAACCCGATACCCCTTCTCGCAGGCGTTCCATTCAACGGGATCCATAATTTAACAAAATCGGAGCAGAGTCTTTTTCAGACGGAGCTCTACCCAAAACCCAACCTGCATACAATTATATACAATAACATAATCAATCCAAGTTCAATGCATAATATGACACAATGAGATCGCATGAGGGTCCATTTATGAGTTCTCTATTTCAACTTTACCGTATTAGTACACAAAATTAATTTACTCCAAATGTTTTTGCATAAAATAGTTATATAAATATATCCAGTAACTAGTTTCTGCTCCAAAAAATTTTAAAATAAAATATAAAGCCACAATCCGAAGCCATCCTTAAACCCATCAGAGTCGCCCACCGATGTATCACCCCAAGACTTGAAATGCTTTTCCTTATAGTGGCAGAGCACACCCAAAGAGAGTATTTCCTACAGAGGCAATACTTCCCACTCTATCCGTATGTGTAATGTCTTGTTATCTTACCAATTTCATATCACTAACATTCCAATAAAGAATATGCAATTTGTAGGTTGAATCCTACATGTCATGCTAGAAGAGATGATTCACTCGACACTATACCCTCGAGTCATTACCGACTCCACCACACAATGCAATGCCAATGTGTGTGATAAAATCCGCTGGCCACGGATTGCACCAATGATTTTATGTTTAAAGTCATGTGTTTATAAACCAAAACTTTGGATGCTCACACAAATGATTATTTCATATACAAACCATGCAAGGTCTTTTGTAGGGTAGCAATTCGATCTCAATCGTAGAAGCCGCAGACACCTTCCTACACTTTTTGGACTTTCACCGTTTGAGTGTATGGACCTGTAATCGAGTCTTTCACCAGAGGGAGTGTCTAGCCCTTCTTGGTTATTAATCACAACAAAGTTTTATCATCAAGATGTTTTATATGACTCACATGTACTTTATCCAATGGTACCAAGCCCACCAGCATCAATCATTATCATATGTTGACCTCAAATCATGCACTCACACCCGGCGAAAATGCATGCTCTTTGTGCATATCTAATGTGATGCACTATCGTGATATCAATATTACACAACATATGTGTTTGAATTCCATATGGACAATTTAAATCATACATTTTACCATATGTATCATGGACAATTATATCATATGCATATAATTTCCAAATAACACTTATTTCAATTTCAATATATAACTACACATGTATTAACATTTCATCAAACACCACACCAACGTGGTTACACATAAAATTATGGGCAGAACACCCTAATCTTAGTACTAACATTATGACATGGGGTGTTCACAAAACAGCCCCAAAGGGCCACAAGACAAGCTATGTTACAGACTATAAAATAGGGCACAAAAACAGCCCTAAAACAATCCGAATTCAAGCTACGAACAAATTGCGAACTAGCTATATGCAAAAAATATCCTGAAGGGGCTGATAAGGCACCACAAACTAAATTATAAATGATCTGGCCAAAGGGTCCCCAAAAAAGCCCCTAATTAAGATATACAAAACAATCCACAAGCTGCAAAATGAATATGTGTGTGTGGTCCACTCAAAGCCCTGGGCTGAGTATAAACGGTCCACACACACCAGCCATAAACAAGGCACAAAACAAATTCTTAATTAGGCCATCAAACATGCCACAAACAGCCATGAAATAGGGCAACAAAATAATCCCCAATTATGCCATATATATGGTAAAAGTCCACAAACTGAAGCTACAAACAACCACAAAAGGTCCTAAAACAACCCCTAACTAGAGGTTGTTACATATGTAAAATAGTCCACAAACCAGCCATGCAAAACAGGCACACAAAAACAGCCCCAAAACAATCCCACTGGGTTTCATCATCAAACAAGCCACTGTAAAACAGCATAAAAAAAAGGGCATGAATATGTCCCTTTCTACAGAGCTGGCAAAAACACCCAATAAACCAGCCAAAAATAATCACAAAAAGGTCCCAAACAGCCCCCAATCCGCGCTGGCAAAAAAACAGTCCATAAAAACAGCCACAAAACGGTCCTAAACACTTTGGGAACATATTACGCATAATCACAAAAACACCACAAAGTCGGCCACAATCGGGCTGCAGAACAGAAGCTATTAAAGTCAAATGCTTTTTAACACAGCCCAAACAACCCTTAATAGTCCGGATTATTATTTTTTAACCAAACAGTCCCGCTAAACACTTTTTTGGGGGGACATATTACACACAATCACAAAATAATCTTACAAACCCACTATTAATCAGCCGCGCAAAACAAATCCATTAAAGTCATTTTAACATAGTCCAAACAACCCCTTAATAGTTCAGATTATTATTTTTTAATCCAAACAGTCCCTAAACACTTTTTTGAACATATTATACACAATCACAAAACAATTCACAAAGCCGGTCACAACTGAACCGCAAAACATCCATTTAAAGTCGTTTTAACACAGTCCAAACTAACCCTTAAGGCATCAACACAACAATCCTACCTTATAACAGCCCTAAGGTTGGAAACAAACCAAGTAGGAAGAATCCCACTAGTTTAGTAGCACTGCAGAAAGCCTCCCCAGCGTAAATCTTTGATTTCCCAAAATCTCCTCCTTCGATCTTCATTGAAATCCTCATTTATGGTATGCACGTAGCCCCTGGGTCGAGGCAATGAACCTTAGTTCTTGCCTATGAATTCCCACCAACTTTAACTCAGATCATCAAAGAAAAGCTTAGAAGCCTCTTCCCTCCTCTCTTCTCATCTCAATGCTTCCAAGAAAGTTAAATCGAGATATTTGTCTTGCCTCCTCACTTAAGTTTAAGTGAGTGGCTCACATCGCGCCACGTGTCTATGACTTGTCTAGGTCCATTTATGTCCCAAAATAATTTATTTTATCCTGTTTTAAGTTCAAATCATTTTCTATGAACTTTATCCAATTTAATGTCCAATTGCAAGATTTTCTCAAAAATCCCCTTTTTTTTAGTCCACTGGATACATGTTGCCTCGAAAAACGTGAAAATTCCGATTATCTTGGAATTCGATGAAATTTGTTTAGGTAACTAGATTTCGCGAGACGAATTTAACGGTGATGTCCGTTTTGTCATCCAAGATTTATAAAATTGCAAGTATGCAACCTATACTATAGCGGCAATTTATTATTTTTCCATTTTTCAAAAAAATTCAAATTTACCCGGGTTTTACGCAATCCCCAAAGACATCCTAATAACCCATGCAACCCATCCATTTGAAGCCTTTGGTCATGATTTGGCCGGGTTTACCATACTTGTTCCCAATAAGTAGTTCGATTGCTAATCTCAATGGAAAAGGGAAACTAAGTGGAGAAGATGATGTTGCTCCATGAGAATGTGCAAACCTCGACCAAGCAAGAGGAGAATAGTACTGCAAAGCAAAAAATGATGTCAAAGCTAGCACAAATCAAGGAAGAAAGAGCATAGGATTAGATTATGGTGATAAGGATAGGACTAAGGTGGAAGCCATAGAACCAGCACAAGAAACCCCTAAAGAAACAAACCCAAGAAAGTTACCGTCATGACAAAGTTTAAATCTCAGGCTACAAAGCCAAGGAATGTTCAATAAGGCAAAAGTCTATCTGGCAGATAGCTACCTTTAAGTCATTTCCGGCCAGATTAAAGCTAAATTCGGCAATGCACGACATACAATCTGCCAAAGAAAATGCTCAAGTTCAAGTGAAGGGTCACTCAACCTGATGTTGTTGAAAATCATTCAATATGCACTTAGAAAATGTTCAAAACAGCCGAACAACTTTAAAAGAATTTTTTCAAAAGCGCATGCAGGAGGATTTTCAATTCAGCACTCAAAAAATGTTCAAAACAACGAAACAGCTTCAAAAGAATTTTTTTTCGAATGTCTTTTCAAGATTTTCTTCATAGTCTACACATTAAAAATGTTCAAATGTTTTAAACGACTTCAAAAGAATTTATTTGAATGTATCAAGATTATCTTCGTAGTTTGCACCTCATAAAATGTTCGAAACTGCCAAACAAGTTTCGAAGGTGTATTCATGAATATTTTTGAGTTATGTACCTCAAAAAATATTCAAAAGGGCCAAACAACTTCAAAATAAATTTTTTTTTTTTAGTTCATGAATATTTCTACCCTATACTCAAGAAAATTTCCAAATTAACAAATAGCTTCAAAGAAGTTTTTTCTTTTTTTCTTTTTTTAAGGTGTATTCATGAATATTTCCTTATTCTACACTTAAGAAAATTTTCGAAATAGTCGAATAAGAATTTTTTTTAGAGAGTGTATTCTTTCGAAAAAATTTGTACTCAAGAAAAGTTTTGGAATGGCATCAAAGAAAGTTTCGATTTTTGACATCAAAGAAAGCTTGGAAATTTCATCCAAAGCAATTTGTTTCAAGAAAATTTGCAATCAAGAGTTATTTTGTCAAGAGAATCATAAAAGTTGAGTATTAATGAAGTACATACCAATAACGTCGTTCGCTCGAAAAGGAAGAAAAAACAATGTTGGCAGAGGTTAGTGTCTAAAAAACCAAGACTCAGGGTGATGTCGATTGCAACGAAGAAAGTGGTTGGCTTCTGCTTGAGAAACAGTGGCCGACAGAAAACATTACATTCTGGCAAGAGCGACGCCGACTTCGACTTCCTTGTCTCCACAAGTTGCAACGAATTGTGGACAAAGTGTAACAACGGCTTCGATCAGAGACGTAACAACAACATTGATGGTGATCCTTGTAATAGCGTCGACTACGACCTCCGCGGTAGCCTTGACTACGACGTCGGCAACTCTAACAGAATCAACGACGACCCCTACGGCAGAGTCAACAACAATCCCGACAATGGAGTGTTAGGCAATAGGAGACGATGAAAGGCGAACGACTGTGACAAAAGGCGACAACAGTGGTGGAGATGGCGTGAAGGAAGAAGGAAGAAGATGAAGGTAGAAGGGTGAAGAAATTTCCCTTTTCCAAATAAAAAGAGGCTTTTTTTTCTTTCTCTAAACTAGAAAAAGGTTATTTTGAAAGTGAAAATAAATTTTTTGGAAAGAAAGAAGATGATTCAGTTACTTGTATGGAAGAAGTGAATGATTATTCTTTGGGGGTACAATATCCTTTAGTGGAGGAAGAACGAAGGTTGGAGGTTTAAACTTTATGATGGCGAGAACTTTTTCTTGGGGAATCAACAGTTGCCTTCTCATTAAATCCGACTTAGCTCATTCTTACCGTTGGAACGCCACATCATGGGCCGAAAGTTGAAATTTGGATCTCATGGTTGGAAACAAGCCCATAAGAATATTTTTTTGTAGCTTTAATGATAATATGGCCCTCAGCCACACAATGTATAAAAGAATTGCTTCAGAACTAAATCAAATTTTGCCTGATCTAGTAACTGCTTTAAGCCCAAGTGCATGAGTAAAAGTCCAAATAAAAAAGGACCCATATCCATTTGAACAAGCCCATAGAAAACTCTCAAGGGTTTTTTTTTTTTTTTTTTTTTTTTTTGAATTTGGAAGCGGCTGCTTTTCAAATATCATAAGGCAAAGACGTGGGACAGTTATGTACTAACGTGGAATTTCCTTTACAACAAAGACTTAACGGGAGACGGAAGAAATTTCGAGAACAAGACTCCCTAATGAAGACGATAAATTCCAGATAACAAACTTCCACAAAGATGGCCAATAACTGTGAAGTTGAAAGAGGAGAAACAGGAGACTTGAGCGCAAGTCGCCTATATCTATAAAGGAGCACGGGGAGAACCAAGGGCAATAAACAAATCAACAAATCAATAAATCAATCAACTCAATGTCAATCTACTTCAACAAATCCTAACTTTTCAACCAGCTTTCAACAACTAGTTTTAGCCAAGTTTCTATCAATTTTCTAGCAATGTTATTTCATTCCTTCAGAAATGATATCCAATATTTTCTTTGTAAGAATTCCAAAAGATTCTATTACCAAGTTTCAATCAAATTTCTATCAATTTTCCAACACAATATTATTTTCACAGTGGAATCCAATATTTACTTCAGCAATTACAGCATTCTATTTTCAAGTTTCATTCAAGTTAACCAATTTTTCAAGACCGTATTATTTTGGTCCATCTTACACCTAACATTTTCTTAAATATTTAATTTATGCAATATTTTCGTTCGTGCGATGTTTTCTTCTTTGATTATGTGGTACTGTCAAGAAAATCAAGGAGTCTGTATAATTTGATTAAAATTTGATCTTATAACAAGTCATTTTAATTTGGAAAAACTTTAATTTTCTAGCACGCCCGTACACTTGTATTTTGTCTTTTCTGTAAAATTCAAAATCAATGCAACAGTTACATATAAATATATATAGCGATCAATAAATGCTTGCCCTTCCATTTAGAAACCTAACTCAGCTCTTTTTCTTTTCTTCTTTTCTTTTTTTTTTTTGAAAGTTTCAAAGGCTCGCGTTCAAACAGCTCAGGAAAAAGCTTGACCATGTGCTTCGATTATTTCTTCGATCGTTTGATTAAAACGGTTAATGCCGAAACCAATTTGGGAAATTTAATACTTCATTAATTTTTAGTTTCATTTTTGATATTAAATATTTTCATTGTTTTCATTTGAAGCTTTTAAAACTATCAATTAAGAAAAGTACTTTTAAATAAAAAATTAGAAAATTGGTTAAAAAATGATATTGATATTTTCACCCTTTTTTATAATTTCCGAACTCAGTCTATCTAATTAGTAAAAATAAAAATGAAAACAAAAATAAAAATAATGTCTTACTTTTATTTTCTTGAAAAAAGAAACATCTAATTTTCATTTTTTTTTTTTTTTGAAACATCTAATTTTCCCTTTTTTGAAACTAAAATTTTGCACGTTTTATTAAAAGAAAAGGCCATGTTGAATAACTCTACTTTTTTAAGTTTGAGTCTAAAGTAACGTTTGTTTTTTTTACTTAATGTTGAATATAATTTTTTAGTTTAATTGTCAATAAGATTGTCAGCATTAAGTATTAAGTCATGTATTTTAACATTGATAGTGAGAGATAGTAACTGACAAAGTTATTTCCGGGTTCTCGCCCACCCCGCCTTACGGGGACTAGTTTGGTTTAATTGTTCTGAACTCAATACATTCGAGTGCGTGCTCTGGGTATCAAGTATACTCGAATCGCATTATATTTTAAAATATTTTTTATTATTTTACTTATACTTTAATATAAATAATAATAATAATTAAAATGTTTTTAATAAATAATTATGTATTCATAATATTTTATTTTTTATGAAATTTATGAATTTTAATATAATAAAAATAAAAATAAAACAAATTTAAAAAGTTAAAAATTAAAAATAAAAAAAACAAAAATTAAATGTAAACGGGACCGATTTGAGAAATTTTCCATCTCCGCCAACCTATCCGGTTTGACTTTAAATGAGAAGGTCGGGAGTTAAAAAATAAATAAACCGGTGGATCGTGATGAGACGCCCATCCCGAACTCTCCATTGTCATCCCTAGTAGTGAGTATTGCCAGCCCTCCTTATTGTTAGGCAATGATGGAGATTTTCTTGTTTTGATGAAAAATGACTTTTTTTTAATAGAAAAAGTCAAATATTTTCACTTTTTCTATTCCGAACTTTTTAAAAAAATTTCAACAATAAGTAATAAAAAATTTAAAAAAACAAACAATGCTGAAAGCTATTTAGCTTTCAACAAAAGTAAAAAAACAAATAGCCCCTAAGAATAATATTTCATTTTGTATAAGTTTTAATTTAAGAATAATAATTTCAAATGTCAATATAGAATAAACAATGGTTTTGTTATTTATGTTTTCTAATTTCAACTACAAGTTAAAAAAAATTATCTAAATTTAGACATAGGTTTTACTTAATTATCAAATAAACCACTCAAGACTGATTATAATTAGTGGAATAAGTCATGGCAGACCTTGGAAGAGGAAAAGTATAAATCCTTTCTTCTTGTCTTATATGATTCAGTGACAAATTTTTCAATTTGTCTTAAAGATTATGGCCAAATAATTAATTTATATTTAATATTGTAATCATCATCCGTACTCTAAAAAATAAATAAACAAATAAAAACATAAAAATATGGGTGTGGACACCGCATTTTTGCTATGGTATGTTTCCCACTAAAAAACGCGACTTGTTTTTGTATTTTGAAAAACCATTTTTGAAAACGGTTTGGAGTCGTCACTTATTTTATTTTTATTTTTAAAAGGGAAAAAAATAAGAAAGAAAACCCTAAATGTGACTTTTAATAGGAAAAGCAAGTCTATAAAAACTAAATCTAGATCCGGGGGCCAGGTTACCTATTGAGAAGGTACGGTGAAGATTCGTAACACCCCTCTAAGCCCCCTAAAGTATAGCTGAGAAACGGGTTGACCCAACCCACTTGGACCACGGGCTGCGGATCGGGCCACAATCCACATTTATTCGACCAGCTTGACTAACCTAACCCGCCCACCGCGGACGGCTGCCAAAAGTTTTTTGCCAAATGGCCAATTTTTTAAAAATGATAAAACTTAAAATTTATCTAATTTGTCATTATTCAAATAAAAACAGACACAAGTATTTAATAATAGTTAATCTATAAATGATTGATCTGTATTAATATAATATTTTAAAGTTCTAAACAAACATAACAAGAACAATGTTAAACATCATTATACATTTATAACCAAACTAACTAGTAGCTATTACAACCAACTACAAACTACTATAATAATTAGAATTAATGAAGTACCAACCACAATCAAGTTCAAAGTGTCATGATAAAAAATGAAACATCAAATCATAAATATGTCAAAGTTTAATAAACAAGACTAATAAATATGTTCACATTCAAAGTTAAAAAAAATAATAATAATAATAAAGTGACAAATAAATGATATCTTAAAAACTACAAATCAAAGTTTTAAATGAACTAACGCTCTTAATTTTCATCTTCATCATTGTCACCATAGGTTTAGAAAAATTCTCAATAAGTCATTTATATATATACATTTTTTAAAAATTAATAATAAAAATAGAAATAAAAATTCGGTTTGACCAGTCGTCTAAATTTAACCCATATGGGCTATGGGCCATTCAGTCGCCAATAGGCCCGGATTCTATTCGGGATCATAATTTCACGTACCTCAACCCTCCGAAATATGGAAATTATTTCGGGCCGACCCATCAGGTTCGACCCATATTCCCAACTCTATCCTAAAGGTTGGGTTTCCAATAATCAAGTTAAGACAAGCATGGCAATCGACTAATCAATCTAACGATACCAGAAACAAGCAACAATTATAACACTGTAAAGACATTAAACGCCAGAATAAATAAATAAATCAAAATCAAAATCAAATGAGGTAATGAAAAGACTATCAATAGAAAACAAAGTTAGTAATAACAAATATAAACATCTGCGATTAAATTAGAAAATCAGTTTATAAATCAAGAGCCAAATTATTTGGAAAGCATATTAAGAGATGTCGGGCCCCTACTAAGGCTCCATTTATTTAGGCGTAAATAACTCCATGAAGTTCTATTTTTATCGAATTATATAATTGATTGTATTTGGAGTTTTAAAATTATAAAAATTTAGAAATTTGACACAATTTGGGACTTTAATTTTAAATAGAAATTTGCTTTGCAAATTTAAAATTCAAAATTTGAAAATTAGGATTTTAAAATTTTAGAAATTAAGTACTCTGCATTTGAAAATTTGGGGGATTTAAAGGAATTGGAGAATTTGTAATCTAAAATTCTTGAAGAAATTGGACTTTAAATTTTGAAAAGTGATTTTAAATTTTAAAAATTAAGGTTTTGAAGTTTGGAATTTAGAATTATAATTTTGAAAGATAAAATGATTTTTTTAAGAAATTTTGATACTTGGAAAATGGATTTAGGAAAATTGAAATATGAGATTAAAACTGAGATTCAAATAATGAAATTGGGAAGAGAAAGATAGACAAATTTAAAACTTAAAAGTACTTTTGAATTTGAAAATAAGAGTATGTCACAAGTTGTTAATTGCAAATGGTTAAGGGTCTTACTTAAACATAGAGGTCATTGGTTTAAACCTCATCTTGCATTTGAGATTTTATTTTTGAAGGTGTGTGACCAAAGTGGTAGATAGGTTAGGTAATCCACGGGCTTGAAACCTAAGATAAATGGGGTTAGTAATACGTTTGAACTTAAGGTAAATAGGTTGGACCTAAGGTAGATGAGTTATATCTAATGATCTAGACTTAAACTTAAGGTAGATTGATCAAACCTAATGGGCTGGACCTAAGATATATGTGTTGGCAATAGGTCCTAATGATGAGCTAGACCTAAGGTAGATGAGTTGGACCTAAGGGGTAGATGGGTTGGGTTGGACCTAAGCAAATGGATTGGACCTAATAGGTTGTGCTAAAAAGTGGGCTAGACCTAATGGGATTGGTCAACTAAGTTAAGATAATAATAATAATAAAAATAAAATAAAAATATGAGCATAAGACATTACAAAAATATATATGCATAAATAAATGAATAGTAAAATAAAATATTAGTGGCATAAATGAATCTTAAAAATGAATAGTAAAATAAAAGGGAATCTTATATTATGGGCTACTGATTTGGGTTTATTAAAAGAGAATAACCAAGAGATTTGGTACTAAAAAAAGGTAGGCTCATTTCAAAAGTTATTAAAAATAGCAGCACATGTAGTTTGGTTTTTTGCTTCCTAAAATGCCCTCAAGCTGGTATCACATTAAATCCAAAAGAAACCCTAATATCAATATGAAAATACCTAAAATACCCCCAAAACCCTTATTTTAGTCATTTATCTTATCTCTTTCGCTCAAAAGTTTGAAGCTTGAGAAGGGAAACCATCTAGGGCAACCGATCTCCCATTGCCAGAAATCTACCGCTCATTGTTGGAAATCGTGAAGATTCAAGTGGTTGATGAAGCGTTACTCGACCATTTGAATCTTCACGATTTCCCTCAGTTGTGAATAACCGATTGAAACTTCCTTCACAATTACCATTGAGGAAGGTCTAGGTTGAAACTTCCCTCAGTCGATCGATTGAGGAAGCATCACTCGATTGGTTGAGTGATGTCTTGATTGAAACTTTCCTCAGTCAACCGATTGAGGATGCATCACTTGACCAATTGAGTGATGTCTCAGTTGAAACTTTCCTCAATCAACCGGTTGAGGATGCATCACTCGACCAGTTAAGTGAGGTCTCAGTTGAAACTTCTCTCAATCAACCGGTTGAGGATGCATCACCTCAACCGGCTGGAGTGATGTCTCGGTTGAAAATTCCCTAAATCAACCGATTGAAAATGCTCAACTCAATTAGTTAAGGAGGCTCTCTATTACTATTTCATTCAATCAACCAGTTGAGTAAGCATCATCACGCAACTGGTTGATGCTATAATGCTTCAATTCAATACCTATTACATATGAACACCTAACTTAAAAATGTTCTTGTAAATAGTCATTGATGTTGTATGAAAATAAGTACCCAAGCAACATAATTATCCAAAACAACCTATTATATTAAATAAGTTAATCTCACACAACATAAGTATCCAAAATAATTTATTAAGACATAAGTTTCAACAATCATTATAGTCGATAATAACAAAATCAACATGTCATAATATGGGCAATTATCCCATTAACAACAAAATATCTAAGAGCTATATCTAATATTGGAATCATGGATGAGGAGGAGGTGGAGGGAAAACAAAGTGAAGAAATTCCATCATTTCACACTAATGAGTCGATAACTGTCGTAGTTCACCAACCACTCGATCCTCAAACTGATGAAAGCTCTTATCCAATTTATCAAACTTCTCGATCAAACGAGTCTGAACCTCGTCAATGCAAGCATTGAGGGAGGAGAAATGTGCACCTAGATCAGAATTTAGAGGGACCTTAGTATGAGGGATATCAATAGGGAGAGAATGATATGGTGCTAAAGTATCATTATCATCATCATCATCATCATCCCCATCAACTACATCCGAGCGGAGGAACAACCTCTCGAACCCATACAATTCATCATTCTCCTTTTATAAATCCCATCCTACCATAGATGGATCTGAATGGCACAAAGGAGATGACTCTCACCTCTGCCCCGCCTTCAAGCCAAGACAGAAATCCTTGAATTTCATAAGCATCCATAAGTGAGAACCCAAGCCAGTTTTTCTAATAACAAGCCATCATATGATTAAGTATTATATGGCCAATGTTAACTCATCATCCAACTAGAATCAAGTCAACAAAAAATGCCTCTAAATAAGAGACTTGTCTCCGTGTTCTCCTCGACGGATGAAGAAGTAAGTGACGATATAATGGAGAAAGTGAGACTTAGCGAAGTTATTCGGCATTGGGCCAGGTCCCATGCGCGTACCGGGAGACATCACACATAAATACCGAATGGCTTCCAACCAATTATGGATATTCGGCCAAATCTTCTGTCCTCAACTTTAAGCCAACGGATAGACCTCGCGATCTTCCATATCCTCTGCAATTCAACACGTATCTTTAACGCCTAAGTTTGCAAACAATGCACAAGTTGGTAAAACCTCCACAAGGGCGTAAAATGCACGAACCAATGTTGGCAAGATTGGCTCGACTCAATTTAATCAATGGTAACCATTCAGCATAACAAATAAATGTTCACGTCTAGTTCTCGTGAGTAAATTAATATTAACATTTATGCCTAGTAAATTGTTCTCTTAATGAAATGTTTTTTATATCTATCATACACCTTGATAGAGCTAGTGCGTCGTAGTCAAATCGGCTTTCCTTGACTTCATTCCTAGATGTCTTGGTAGGGCACTTTGCTTTCCCTTGTGAGGAGGAATGTTGCCTCTTAGGCCCCATTCCTATGCAAAAACAACCAGCTATTAGAGTTCAAAGCTCAAAGGAAGATTTATATGAAATAATCTTAAGAACAAGAAGATAAATAAAGCAAAGACCATGAGAATAATGACATTTACTAACAACAAAAGGTTGATATATTCATGAGAATTGAAAGTAAAGAAAAGCAGTTCAAAAGACATCTTATATATAATGGTGTATACTCTCTACAGATCTTTTATGTTAATAACGGAAGAAAAACACTTCATCATGAAAATCTCTCATTCACTATAAATTAAGGCTCTGATAACCATACCGGTGGCCTCTTCAAACGCCTAAAAGAATGTACTTATGTAGACAAAAAAGAAAGCAACATAGTCCATTCTTTAGATTGCATCTATAATAAACAGTTTACTTTGTTCTGAATCAGTAGAGAAGAAAACCAAAACTAGGTAATTTTAGGTTATCCAATGAAATTTTCCCGGAAAAAACTAACATCCATAGACAAGCAAGCAAGCAAACATAGAATAACATAAAAATTTGAACTACAATCTCACAACAAGTGGACATGCTTGTGAAATTTTCTAGGAAAAGCAATCAAACCAAAACAAAGTGAAACAATAATTTAACAAAAAGGGGGCAAACACAACTTTTTCCCATTGAATTCAATAATAGGAAGGCAAACACAAATATGTAAATACCCAACTTACTCTATGAATATAATTGGCTAATCCAAAACAAACAACATCCCATTACAAATCATCCAAGAAACAAACGTTGTACATAGGAGAAAACATGACATTAGGGCATAATCTTTTTCTCTCCCAAAATTCTCTTTCTCTCTCCACTTCCTTCGATTTCCCACTATAGGGCTTCAAACCACAATTTTTTCAATCAGTTGACGAAGGTGAGCACTTTCCTCTTTATACCTCTCTCATTTCGACCGGTCTTCCCCCATTTTCCTATGTTTTGCATCCCTAAAGTACAAGGGTAATTTTGATTTTTTTGATTTAATAGAGATTCATATTAAGGTTTCTTTTGGATTAATGCATGTCAGCTTGAGAGTATTTTAGTAATAAAAACCAAGCTACACGTGCTGCAACTTTTTTAATAACTTTTGGAAATGAGCCCATCCTTTGGTATCAGATCTCTTAGTTAATATTTTTAAACTCAAATTACATCCCATAAACACAATAGATTCCCAAAATAAAATATGAGTGTACAATTGAATCTTGAAAAGTAATATATGAGTGGACAAATAGATGTACAATAAATAAAGGATTAAAAGAATTAGTAAAATAAAATATTTAAACAAATTGAGGAGTTATATAAGGATGAGAGAATATTAAATTATGATGAATTAGAAATATTAAATTATAAATGATGAGAGACATTAGAAAAAAAGAAAATAATGACTGAATTAGGAATACATGTATTGTTCACATGAGATCGAGATTTCTAAAGAATTTAATATTAAATAAAAAGAACGTATAACATGTATGAAGTAATTATCGAACATATAAAGTTACATGGTCAGAGTTTCCTCTACTTAAACTGCAAAGGTCTCACCCGAGCTCGATAATATTACTAAGTATGGTAAAGTTTTACCATCTATTGCTCATCCCGACTAATGATGATTGGGCTTACGATATATGACTTAGTGCGTTGCTATAAGGCAGATAAAACCCACATAAGATATCTTATAGCCCGACAAAAAAACATGTATATTATCGAAATTAATAAAGATAAATTAATTTGAAATGAAAAGAATTGAAGCATTATAACGATTACCCATACATTGATTACTCTAGAAACTCATCCCGATAGAGAGATTCAAATAAATATTAAAGTAAAGAAAAAAGAAAGAAAAGAAAAGTGTAATGTTGAAGAAAACAACTCCTAAACCGCCCTTCTGTGTTTGAAAAAACATCTCATCATCCTTGATTGTCCCTCACACTTCCTCTTCCAAATGCTTTTTCTCCCTCTAGTCCTAACTCCTAAGAAATCCCAAACAGATGGCTACCCCCTTCCTCTCCTATGGTTGTCTCTGATATATAAGAACTCCCAGAAAAAATTAACCCTAAAACCCTCAAAGGAAAGGATCAAACATTCCCAAAAGTAAAAGAAGAAAATAACAAAAAGAAAATCCAACTATATAAAATCAAAATTAAGTAAAAATAAAATAAATAAAAGCATAATATGAGCCCAAATTTGGGTCTACAATGGCCTCGATAACAACTTCTAATTACTTTCACATTTCACAAGGTTAATTTTAAAAATACTATATTAATATAATAACAATTAAAACAACGGGTTATAAATAAAAATTATTTTTAAATCATATCTAAAATCTTTTTTTTTTTTTTTTTGAAGTTGTGGAATGTTTTAATTCATGTTTTTGAAAATGGTTCTTGAGAATAATTTTTGAAAATACAAATAACATAATGTTAATGTTCTTGTTATGTGAATTTAATATTTTCTATGTTTTTCACAATTAAAAAAGAATCACATGCTTCGTGTTTTACTTGTTATTTTTATTTTTAAAACAAAAAACAGTTTCAAAAAAATGTAACCAAACAAGCCCTCTAATTCTGAAAACATGTTTTTATTCTATAAAATGTATTTTTAAAACTTGTTTTGGAGAATTTTTCTTAAACATAATCCAAGTGTTTGGGGATTGATGTAAAAGGTCGCTGACTAAGCAAATAATTATTACGAGATATTCAATTTGTTAGCATACGATGAACAAATTCATTGATTACCTGAATTTCACATAAAAGTAGTCTAGGAATTTGCAAATCATACATAGGAGATCAGAGAAGTAAACGTAAACTTAGCTTGGAATTTTTGGCCAAAAGGGCTTTCGATTGTGTAAATGAGATGAAATATTATCCAAAAACAGACAGACTGACAATAATTGGTGGCTAAAATGTCAAACACGTTTACTCAAAAGGGATGTGAACATGTTAATTTCATCTCACAATTGTCTTTATGATGTTTTTTTTTAGAGAGCTTAGGTCCTGTTGATTCTAGATATTATTATTTCGGGAAAAAGCAATTCTACTACCATATTTAGTATTTACACTTTAATTTACTGGCAGTCGGCATTATCTCCAATAATAGAATAAAATTTCTTCAAGGGGTGCTATTCAAAGTTCATACCAGATTAAAAGTTCAGCACTACAAGATGGCATGAGACATTTTCTCACAGCCCAGATCAAATCTCGTCGAATCTGACTCAGTGTAAAATTCACCAAAAATGAAGGAAAACATTGACGAATGGCTGGATGTTCTAGAAGGGTCTTATAAAAAGATCACGGCTTAAAAACCCATGACTAAGTTCTTCTTTCTGCTTCTTTCAAACCCAGTTTTTCCATCAAAATAAACAGAGATTTAGAGTCTGTTTGATTATAGTTTTCAAAAACTTTTTTTTTTCCTAAGAAATAAGGAGCAGACAGAAAATGTTTTGTTTTCATTTTTATTCAAAATACGAAAAATACTTAAAATACTAAATCTCGTATAAATGTTAAAAAATCTAAAATAATGACCGATTGGGTAATAACACTAAACACTAAATGGTGTTTCCTACGCTTAAAAAATTATTTTCTGGAATAGTTTTAAAAATAGAAACAAAAAAGGCATAACCAATCAATAACAAAGCATTAGGGAGAGTTCTGGTTAAAGACAGCCTGTAGATAATGATCCAATTCAATATGGTTTGCCGGAGTTATGATTTAGTCCATGCAGGCCTTTGGGCATCGGGTAGATTACTATCATTATTTTATAGAGAAATGACTGCAATTGTCAATCGACGTTTCAACTACAAGAATAAGTTAGAAACAACTGGACATTATATCCTTTAATATCTATTACAGCTTGATCGTCAAGACCTGGCTAAGCTGTAAATTTCGAACCAGGCAATGTTCAACTTGATGGTTTTTTCTTTGCCCTTTTAAGTTTCCTTGTCAACTTCCTGGAATTTCCCTGTCATAAAACCTTTCAAGATATACATTAATTATGATATAATAGCATTTTTCAAGCGAGTTCTCGACAACATTGTCAAAGTGTACATATCCAAAGACTAAAATTTTAGCTCCATGTTAGTTTGGTTAAATTAATCGATCTGTAATGATAAACAAGAATCTTGTGAGATCGATTGTTGCAAGAGCTGAACTAACAAAATAATATTAATTTTAAGTAACAAAGTTATTCTTAATTGAAACATTCACAAGTAACAACAAAATATTTTTTATAAAAAATAAATTATGGATGTGAAGCTGTGGTTATAAAATATACTTTTATAACAAATGAGACCAAAAAGGCACCCGAAACTATGGATCTGCTGCTGTAAAAAAAAAACTATGAATTTGTTTGGTTTTTATTTTTTAAAACTGTTCTTGAGAATGGTTTTTGAAAACACAAATAATACTGTTTTTGTATTCTTTAAAAATTGTTTTTGTTTTTAAAATTTATTGTTTTCTATGTTTTCAAAAAGGAAAAAAAAATAGGAACCACACATGTTTTTTGTGTTTTTCCTTATTCTCCTTGTTTTTAAGAATAAAAAACAATTTTAAGAAACTATATACAAACCAGCCCAAACATTGTGTTGCATATAACATAGTGATAAATAAAAGCTTGGCTCTTTCCATTAATTAGAAACCTAACCAGCTAGGGGCTACTGAACTTGCTAAAAGGTCATGTTCAAACAGCTCGGGAAAAAAGAAAGCTTGTGCATGTGCTTCGATTATTTCTTCAGGTCTTTTGATTTAAACGGTTAATGAAAATCCAATTTTGAAAATTTAATTTTTCATCAATTTTTTGCTTCATTTTAATAAAATATTTTCATTGTTTTCTATTTAAAGGTTTATTAAACAAATATTTCTTTGCTCTCAATCTGTTTGCCTTTTTAAAATAAGGATAGAGCAATTATAAGTCCGGCTTCCTAAAAAGTCATTGATTTCCCCCTCAACATCATACTCCTTTTCTTGGCGGGATTCATGTTATTTGATTGAAATAGTCGTTGAGATTAGTTCAAATTAAGTCTGAAAGTAGAAACAGAATAATGAAGACAAAAAGAAAAAAGCTGTTGTAGGGTTGACAATTATGCTGAATATTTTAAGCAACTCGGAATTGGTATAACTAGAAATGTAGGGCAATATTGTTGCAGTTGCATGCATGGTTGGCATTTTTTCATAAACACTGTGTTCATATCTATGACATGTATAATATGCAATTGTAATCCACAATGGGCAGACCTGTCCTAAGACTATGATATATAATTTGCATACGTTATTGGTAAATCAATCTTCGTTGACCTCTGTCGATGGATAAGGTACAATCAATACGGATAATACTGCTAATAAGGATGAAAATTTTTTGAATTAATGCAATTATATGTATTTCTAAATAATTTTCAATCTTGGAGCTATTTTGTTCTTGGAATTAGGTAGGAGTGGTTGAAAGTTTGAAACCTAACCGGCTCTAGTCTACCTTCATGAAGATAAGAATTGTGCATGATTGTTGGCACACATGATTACTTATGTGGACTAGCAATAATTAAACTAAAAAGTGGAAGATAAAATAAAAAAAAATTACTTTGTAGCTGAGGTAATTCCATCCCGGTTACTACACTCTGCCCTCATTGAAATTTATAAAATTAAACCATTAATATTGAATCCTAGCATCGCGGATGACATCCTTCAATCAAAGTTGTTTGTACGTTTTGACACGAAGGCGTCATGCATACTAGTCAAGAATCGAGACAGTAAATCGATTTGTTGCCTGATTAGCAAACTTACTAAATATAAGCTAAAAGACAAAGTATTTTAGGGAATGACTGAAGGTTGGTTATCGGCTTATAGATGGCGTAGTTCAATAGTCTTGGGTTACATTTAGAAGGCTAGCTTTTATGAAAAATTGGAAAATAAATTAAATAATTATAAGATATTAATTAATGTAATGAAGGTGTGTTTGAGTTAGGCTTATGATGTAACACATGACCCATTCTAGCTGTCCAAAATGTAATCCCGTACGTTTCCTTGATTTCGTGGAGATTACCTTGACCTTTGGGGATCATAATTAAATTATTACAAAAGTCGTCTTGTTGGCTAAGTCCAAAGAGTAACACACCCCCAGGCACCCAACAACTCTCTCAGGTTCTCAACACTATAAATACGCCTTCTTGTGCTAAAAGCCCAAAACACCAAAGTCGATATTAATACATTAAAGATGGCATCACGCAGCTTCTTCTGCCTCTATGCCCTTGTGCTGTTTTTTCTTGCCACCGCAGATTTCTCTGCAGCCTTGTCTCCTTATTACTACAACAAAGTGTGTCCAAAAGCTTTGCCAACCATCAAACGGGTGGTCGAGGCTGCAGTGGAGAAAGAGAAGCGCATGGGTGCTTCTTTGCTTCGGCTCCATTTCCATGACTGTTTTGTTAATGTATGAACCATGCATAATTATATAGTATATATATATATATATATACACACTCTTTGTCCTTAAATTATTTTGCTGAAATTAATTAAAGTTGTTCATGCATGGCAGGGTTGTGATGCTTCAATTCTCCTAGACTCTACATCCACAATTGATAGTGAAAAAAATGCGCGCCCTAACGCTAATTCTGCAAGAGGATTCAATGTCATCGACAAAATCAAGTCCGAGGTTGACAAGGTCTGCCGTCGCCCCGTGGTGTCGTGCGCCGACATCTTGGCTGTTGCAGCTCGGGACTCTGTGGTTGCCGTGAGTAGCTACTAGGATTGCTATTAATATAAATATCATCCACTTAACACTCCTTTCCATATATGCTGCCTCTACACAGATTTTTAAGGTTGATTTGATTAAAAGAACTTTGAAACTCAATATTGTAAATTTGACTCTTCATTCATTTTTGGTATGATTTTGATAAAATATTATTTTTCCTCTTTTATAAAAATAAACTTTTTTTTTTGGCAGAGATAACATAAATATATGAAATGAAAAAAATGCATTTTTTGAAATAAATAGGTTTTTTCAAGGAAAACTTGAGAACGTTAGAATCACAAATTTTGAATTTTTTAATGTCATTTAACTAAACATTTCCACTTTCAAATACACGAATAAATACTAAAATTACCACTCCTAGCACAATACTACCCATTTTTAACAAAATTAATTACCAAAAACTTTCCATCATGGGGGTAACTCATGTGGAATTTTCTGTATCGTGAAGCTTGGAGGACCATCATGGACCGTACCACTGGGGAGGAGAGACTCAACAACAGCAAGCAGGACAGACGCCAACAACAACATCCCGACGCCGTTCATGGACTTACCGGCGCTGATCAACAGCTTCAGCAAACAAGGACTGGACACTAAAGACCTAGTCGCTCTCTCAGGTGGCCACGTCATCGGATTTGCCCAGTGTGCTTTCTTCAAGAACCGCATCTACAACGAGTCCAACATCGATCCCGTCTTCGCTCGCGCCCGCCAGTCCACTTCCGTCTTCCAACGGCGGTATGACACTAACCTCGCCCGTTGACCCGACGGCGGCTCGATCTGACACCGCATACTTTACTAACTGGTGAAGAGGAGGGGACTGCTCCACTCCGATCAGGCACTCTTCAATGGCGGCTCGACCGATTCATTGGTGAAGACGTACAGTACGAATTTCGGAGCTTTTTCGCCGATTTCGCCAAGCTCTATGTGAAGATAGAATATAGCTACTGGACAGGAAAGAATGGCCAGACGTGTTAATTGCAGGAAGGTGAACTAATGGATTGGAGTTTGATTTAATTGGGTTTGTTTGTTTGATTGATTGATTGTTAATACAAAAATGTAATTGAAATAGTTGACTGTGTAGGAATTTTTTGAAAACAAGAGACAGTTGTGTCTTTTGTTTATGTATTTGTTCTTATCTTTCGTTCATGAGATAAATTCTTCAAGTCAATGCAATCAATTTATGGAACTGTTCTGTACACTATATCATAAGTAATTCAATTTTCCTTTTTAACATATATTATTATTTGCCGCGTTGAAATGATCATCACGTGGAACTTCCTAGTTAATCCTCACCACATTTTCTGAAATGTTCTACCAAGATACACGTATAAAAACAAGTATTCAATCCATGAAATGTCTAAATAAAATATAAAAGATCTTATTCATAAAATTAATCTTGACGACTCTCCGTTCAAAACATTATCATGTCTAAATGTGAAACGAACCTCCTTTCTTTTTGTGTCGTACAACGGTACCAGGGTTGCTCTTGATCCACGACCATCCTTTACTTTCTTTTCTTTATGTGATTTGGCATTAACTATAAGATAAATCTTGATTTGACTCTTACCTTTTTTACCTGAGATAGTCGCAAATAAATAGGTGCATAAACATTGGTTTATCCATCCCTTCTAGTCTTTTGACTCTAGGGATTTTTTTTCTATCGTTTTTTGGGAGTTTTTTTTTAAATATCTTGAGGAGAGGCTAAACCCCCAACAAACATAACTTAAGAATTACATTTAACTTTTCTAGGCCAATACTGTTAAATGATCCTAAAGTGAAAACAACTGAAAAGATGATATTCTTTTTCATTTATTTACTCAATATTAAAGTGTACATATTATATACACTTATTATATTTCATTTTTTTTAACAACTAAATACTTTAGTAATAATATAGTAAACTATCTCTATTGAAACTTGAGCTCGGACCCATCCCCTCTCTATGTCTTATATTTTTGAAACGTTAAACTATAAAACTCGGGAAAAATTCAATTTTTCTGAATAGGGGTAAAACGGTAAATTTCAATTGGAAACCAGAAATTTTCTAGATCTCGGATGACGAAATAGATTTCACCGTTGAATTCGTCTATCGATATATAATTACCCCATCGAATTTCGTCTGAAATTCCGAGATAGTTGGAATTTCACGTTTTTCGAAGCATCGTGTGTCGGGTGACACATGACATGATCATGTGGATACCACATGGTACCCTAGGGGAGTGACACATGGCATGAGCCATGTGGTGCACTTGTGTGAATGGCTCACATGGAGCCAAGTGTCAAGGGGAGGAAGTATGAGAAAGATAAATAAAGAAAAAGAAAGAAAATCAAGAAAAATGGAGAGAATGACAAGTGGCATGGGGAAAGTGGGGGGAAGTCTCCCCACTTTCGATCACACGGGATGAGAAAAGAGAAAAAGAGAAAATGAAGGAAAAGAAAAAAAAGAAAGAAAGAAGATCAAATAGAGAGGGAGTTTGGTGGATAAGAAAGAAAAAAAGAAAAGAAAGAGAAAGGGAAGAAGAAGGGGAAATGAACATGAGAGAGAGAGAGAGAAACAAAAAGGGGTTCCACTTCTCTCTAAGATTTACAGAGATCGTAATCGTAGGTTTTCGTCTGAAAGGCAGAAGCCTGTCCACGCGATTGAGAGATACGCGTGGGTACTAAAATTGAGTTTCACAAATTCCAAGAGGTAGGAATTTTCCTAACTGGGGGGTTATTTTTAACCTAAAGGCTATTTAATGGCTTGGGATTTTCTTTAAGGTCGGGATGTCAGAAATTTCGCCTCCAAAATCTTGAGATCGTGTGTAGGAATTTTCTGATAAATCGACTAAATTTTAGACAATGACTAAATTTTCTCGATTGTTTTAATAATCCGACTGAATTTTCGCGACTGCAATAGCTCGAATGAATTTTGGACCTGTTGACACTGGATTGAATTTTCGGGATTGTTTTCGGATAGTCAGAGCTGAATTTTTGAGACTATTTTCAGACAGTTCGGATAGGATTTTTGGGATTGTTTTCGGGCAGTCCGGGACTGATTTTTGGACTGTGTGTGTGCTTTTTTATTTTATTTTATGTGTTATTGCAAAAAAAAGAAAAAAAAAAGAATAACATGCTGGTTGTGTTAATATCATGTTGTTACGCTATGGACGTATTGACGGTAATTTGCGATGGATGTAAATTATATGTAGAAAATATAATTATCCATGTGTCAATATGTTGCATGTAGTTCCTATTTGCATGTAACATGTTATACATGAATTGGCATAATTGAATTTCATATGCACGGGGACATCGCGTCAAGTCGGGTGTGTGTGCATGGTATTGGTTATTCACCATTCTTTGTAAATGTGTAGTGACTCGGAAATGGGACGACATCCAAAATTGAGACTCACGGATGCATAAAAAAAAAATAATAAATTTCGTGTGTTTGGGTGAAGCAATATGGGGTAGATACCCCCCAGGGTGAAAGACCCAAATTTTATTCTTGGTTAAACATATATATCCAATGATGAAAGTGCGCGAAAGTGTCGGAAGGCGTGCAAAGCCTGTGGTGAGACCCCGGAAATTCGCGACCCAAATGAACACACGGTATTTGATAAATTAAAATGAA
The DNA here is from genome assembly GCA_016808115.1 of Tetrastigma voinierianum. Lineage (NCBI taxonomy): Eukaryota > Viridiplantae > Streptophyta > Magnoliopsida > Vitales > Vitaceae > Tetrastigma > Tetrastigma voinierianum. Next base: position 32,844 of record JAEQBH010003962.1, read on the forward strand.
TATTTGAGGGTTGTCCAGTGAGTTAAATCATTGGGTGAAACATCGATGACTGGTTTTCACACTTGGTGTTGCATGTGTGAGGGAGTCGGTCAGGACTTGGTTTATGGGCATGAGGAGTCTCATCTCATGCATGACATGAAATATTCCATGTAGGATTACATTTTATGTATAAAATGTGGTATGATGTGTGTGTGACATCAGATGCGTATTTAAAAGCGTAAGAGCTCCCTGTACGTAGGGAGAATTTATCTAATCGGGCATTACTCACCTCGCCGTGTAACCCTTTCGTGCATGTGAGACGCGCCCGTCGAGGCGTGATTGCGAAGAAATACGACATGTGGCCTTGATTAACATTTTTGTAAAAGTGTTTTCAGAGTAAAAGGATTTTTATAAAATCTTTTCGACTATTGTATAAAATAGCCTGCATGTAATAATGGTAAGAGGGCCGTGATCGGACCCCTACGGACTGTAATTATTCATTTTCTTTTCATATTTTAGATTTAAATATGAATTAATGGGTCCCGATGAAGAGACTTATGGAAGTGGTGCCAAGTAACTTGATGTCCATGGGTAGTTGGTACTGGTCTGGTACCAAGACTTAGGTGCAAGATGACCTAAGACAAATTTCGAGGATCGACGGTCACCCGACCCCATAAATTTGAGGCGCTATAGCTCGCACGTAGCTTAGGTAAACGACTACCTAGGAGCCCGAGTGTGGGTATCTAGAGTATGGTCTCGATACTAGCTCATCTCGCCAGGTATCAGCCCAGGTACACGAGTACCGAAATATGGGCATGGGTCTGTGATCATGCATTGTTGTGTACATGTATCAGGTTTAACATGCCGTGGTGGATATAGGTGGTGATTTGCGTGGAATAATATATTGTGATTGTATATGGAACACTAGGGTTAGAAAACATAACCTTAGGGGTTCGAAAAACAAAATGAACATGATAGTTCGGGAACTGATGGTATTAGTGTTTGGCATTATGCACCACTAAGGAAAAAGGGATGAACGGTGTAATTCATGATGTTAAAGTCTATTAGTGGTTAGCATGTGCACTACTAGTTAGACTGAGATAGAAATTTGATAACTCTCTTGCTATCTGACACATGTAGACAGTTAGTAAAATAAGAGGACTCCGTGGTGGTGAAAGTTTTATAATAACCCACGACCACCGGCTTTAGACTAACATACCTTCATAGAGGCTGTTGTTGCTGCGACTGCTACCCTTATGTAGGCATTGCATAAGCTAGTGCAATTGGGAACCAAAGGGGGTCAAGTAACCTCTAGAGGCTTGAGGCACATCATCCTTCAACCCTCATAGGAGGGAGAGGGAGACCCGATGGTATGGTCATCGTTTCGATTATCGGAAAGGATACTGGCTAGTGATAAGAGGAAGGAGAGTCAATCTTCTTCTAGTTTAGGAAGAAGCAGAAGACTTCTGCTTTGCACAGATTTTAGGGACAGGGCTGTGGCCATCAGGGTTAAGGCAAAGGTTAATCATTCAAGGGTGGGAGACACTTCAAGGCTCCTAGCTAGTCAGGGTAGAGAGTGTGTTTCCATTGTCACCAGCCTGGACATGTGAGACGAGATTACCCCTAGAGCGTGGATCCTGCGGAATGGGACACCTCGGGCCCCAATCATCAATGGGACAGCGTGAACACGCTTATCTCTTCTCACCTCAAGGTGGGCCAGGACCGGGGCATCAGCCTCGTGGTGCCGCACAGCGCCTTTCTGCTACATAAATAGCCATGTGAGGTCGTATGAGCCAAAGGTCGAGACAGAGTCACGGCCGAGACTCCCTCCCAAGGACCTAAGAGCATCTCTTAGCTAGCTAGCCAAAAAAAGCATCTTAAAGCTATTTTGGCTCAAAACGCTTACTTTTTGAGATTCGCTAAAGTTTCGCTAAACCATCTCCAGCAGCATTCAAAGCTCCATCTATCCTAAATCTATTCCACTTTACCCTTCTTCCTTAATAATTACATCATGTACCCTTCATTCATTTATATCACTCCATACACTATAAAATTGATTTAAAAAGATAAATAAATATTAATTAAAATTTAAAATAACATAAAAGATTCAATTAAAATAAAAATGCATTATAAATATTTAATTAATTCAATAAAAATAAATATAAATATTTTGAATTAATAATTTCAATAGTTGAACTTTTTTTGGGTTACAAATATTAATTAATTTAAAAAATTTTTGTACTTCTTATAAAAAATAATGAAAAATAATTTTGCTGATTTCTCAAATCATACTGGGGTTATAAAAAGCTGATAAATCTTCAGTGATTTAACATGTCACTGATTGACTTCTCACATCACATTGGGGTTATAAAAAGTTCCATCGGGTTTTGGATTATTTGACATGTCACTGGCTGATTTGTCAAATCACATTGGCCTTCCAAAAAGCTACATCGGGTTATGGATGATTTGACAGGTCATTGGCTGATTTGTCACATCACATCGGGTTTTAAAAAAGTTTCGATGAAGTCAGTCTTATAGATAATACTCAGAGCTGATTCTGTCAAATCACGAAACACGGCTTTAATGCATTTCGGTAAACGATAAAGACTAAAAACATCTATAAATTGAGGAGGATGTCTCAGAATTTTACACATATCAAAGGTTTTTCAATTACCTCGTACTAAAAGAATGAGTAACTTTTTGCTCGCTCTTTGAATGATTCATCTTCTTCGCATCGAAGAAGAAAGAACACGTGGGTTCGCCAAGTAGCCTATCGAGTTTGAAAGACAAAACCACACAAGGTACGGCTCGAGATAGAATCGTGAGGGCAACACCGATATCGTGATCGAAAGAAGGCCATATCGAGTTAGCGGCCATTCGGAGCTAAATGATTACGCCCGTTGAGAATCCCGATCTGACGAAACATTATTTGTGAGCGGCTTTGGCCTGTTCTTGAATTTGCCTGGCGTGCGTGTCGGTGTTCGTGCAAAGAAGAAATCACCCGACCGATCAGGTTTGCTCCGTTGAACAAAAAAATGACGGCGCCGCCAGCATGCTTGCATGCGATGTATGCAGCGGTACCGGCACCGGCAGTATGCAGTGGAGAGACCCTGACCATCGAGGTGACCGACGATTACCGGGGAAGTGGTAAAGAAATTTTATACCTGAATATCTCAGATCCCGAGCAGTGACATCTACGAGTACATTGCGGAAGCCCAATCGCGTGGCTTTCACGGAGATGAAGCTGATTGAATTTTGTATGCCTTAGGCGTGGAAAAGCGTCAACGGCGTATCACGGAATAATATCTTGTGTGTCATTAAACAGAGCCCCATTATTCTTTCGAAGTAAATGCGCCTCTACGACTGTGGATATGGCATCTTTTGAAAGCGTCTTACAGTGCTGATGATATTAATATGCTAGACGCCTCGATGTGTTTTCTAACTTGCGAGAAAGATGTGCCGCCGACCAAATTATGCATAATGGGTAACCATTACAATATGGGATACTATCTTACGCGAGACGGTATATATCGAGTGAGGCGACAATTGTTCAATCAATTTCGCATCCCTCGAGGATTGCCTCATAATTCTTTGCAAAACATAGGATTCTGAAAGGATGTGCGGCGAGCATTTGGGGTGCCAACTTCGTTTTGCTATCCGTCGAAACCGTACCGATTAAGCATCGCATCGAAGGCACCAGCTTTTATCATGGCGTGTATTATTTTACCTGACATGATAATCGAGGATAGGCGGGTTGATGATAATGAGCTTGTTGCAATAGCTTACGCGGTCTGGTATGACTCATTAGAGCAGAGTAGCCCGATTGAAGTCGCGGGGCGAGACCATTTGATCGATTTATGGCTTTACCAATCGTGCCATTAAATTCGAACACCACTATGCCCTCAGCCCGACATCATTGCACACATCATGGGCCTTCTATGAATAGCTGATTATCGAGTGATTTTCCTTATTTAATATATGGGTCTTTGCTTTCTGATCATGTTATGTTATGTTTTATTAATGAGAAATTCAAGCTAGTTACGCATATTTAATCATTTTACTACTAATTGACTCTATTAGATAATTTAAGATATTTCATTTTAAGTAAGTAGATAAAAGTGAAATTGATGAAGAATATGACACAATGTCTGGTATACATTAAAGTTAGACTCTTGCATTTTTCATTGCTTTTTCCATAACATGTTCTTACATTAGTTGATAATAGTGTTGTTGTTCAACTGTCGCCATGTGATATGTCTTTTCCATAATGGCATCATTGGCGTCATCACGCAACCTATCTTGCTGCAAAGCGTCTATCTTATTACGTTTAAGCGATGTCCTAGTTACTATCTCCCTCTGTGCTTGCTCCTTGATGGTGAAGCTTTGCTCCACTCGTAAAAATTCTTTTCTCTTTTCACTGCGCGAGGATATTTCGCTTGAATGCGTATGCGAAATGGAATTACTAGTATCACATTGGACTTGCCTTACTTTTATGCGCTTTGTTTCATTTTTCTTAGGTCTCTTTGTGAAGTTAAGCATTTGCATTCTTCATATGGATCTTGATCAAATCGAAGACAAGTGTTTCATGAGTTCCCTCATATAGCGAGGGAGCGGGAGAAAGCTAAGATTTGCTTTGTGGTATAATCATCCACTTATCCATTACTTTTTCTCAACAATGATCATAAATCACGGACTCTAACCATGGAACATATTCATAGGTTGCACCTTATTCTTGAAAAAATAAAATTAGATATAAATAAAATTTTCATTAAAACCAATTGTTATAGAAAGTATAACAATAGATAAGCCCAGAAACCTCGTGATGATGTTCGCTCCGCTGCGACCTATTTGCGTCGTGTGGTATCCAGCCATTTTGTGCAATAATGGCCGGATTTATCCGTCGATTTTGTATAGAACATAAAAGTCGTGGTGGGTAATGGCGTTAATTATAAAACTTGGCGTCACTGGATTCCAAAACTTTGACATGATTTGCCCGTCGCCGATCCATAGGATCTTGGAGTTATGGTATTATTTATACGTAGTGTCACGTCTTCCTCGATTAGAAAAGATTTTCCCATGCTTGAAGTATTAGAGGAGATACCATTTTACGGCTACAAAAATCAAACTTAAATTAAGTATTGGTAAACTAGGTGGAAAAGTAATTCATATCAATTTTATTTATGATTTAAGAGTGAAAATAATTAGAAGTTAATAAAAATATTTAGCCAGGCTAATAAAATAAATTAATTAATGTCAGTAAAATTTTATTTAAATTTGTATTTTAAATTATTATGAAAAATATGATTTATGGTTTTTCATTTTATTAATAATATTTTATTTATAATATTATAAATTAAAAATAATTAGAAGTTAATAAGAAATATTTGTAGGCTAATAAAAATATGATTTATAGTTTTTCATTTATTAATAATATTTTTATTTATAATATTATAAATTGAAAATAATTAGAAGTAAATAAAAATATTTGTAAATTTGTAAAATAAATTAATTAAATATCAGTAAAATTTTATTTTAAAATTATTCACGAAAAATATGATTTATGTTAATAATATTTTATTTATAATATTATAAATTGAAAATAATTAGAAGTTAATAAAAAAATTTGTAGGCTAATTAATTGTGAAAATATTGGTTTGGGTTAAAACGGCGTCGTTTTGTCCTTTTTTGAGCCAAAATGGCGTCATTTTGGCTCTGCAGTAATCTTGAATTCCTTTTGGACGAAAGCAGCGTCGTTTTGGATAAAGCTGCTCTAAGCGACATCGTTTTGGAGGCGACTCGCTGAAGCGGCGTCGTTTTGGGTAATTGGCGATTGCTTCAAGCGGCGTCGTTTTGGGCGATTTGTTCAAACGGCGTCGTTTTGGTGCTGTTAAAAAATAAATAAAAAGCGAAGCGGCGTCGTTTTGTCTATGGAAAACGAAACAACGTCGTTTCGATATAATTTACACAGCACAAAGCAAGCGGGCCACGATTCTTCCGCTGATGCGCACGATTTTGAGGGTGTGAGAAGAGAGTGGCCGTATTGGCCTCGTCGCGTGGAGATCTCACCATTATGATTGTGACGGCGTGCGTTGACAACCTTTGGATCGACAGCGGCGTGAATTGTTGGCAGACGGTGGAAAGCGGCGGCGGCCAGCGGCGGCTGCGACTTCTTTGCAAATGGGTTGCTTTTCCTCACAATTTTCTTCCCTTCTTGACGATTTTTTGATTTCCACTCATATGCGGAAATCGTTTCCATTTGTTTGCTATTTATAGAATTTTTGTTTAGTGCGGAGTTGAAATGGTTCACGTTGATCGTTTTTGGGTCGATTCTCTGTATTTTTCATGCGGTTTGAATATTTAGTTGGTTCAAAATCACGTTGGTTCATGGGTGTGATTTTTACGACCACAACGGCAATATGTGAGGGTAGAATGGGTTTTTGTGTGTTTCTTGTGAAGCGGTGATCGGTATATTTCAGCCGATTTTTGGCGATCCTTTGTTCAACGACGATTTTAGCTCTGTTTTGGCTTCTTCTTTGGAGCTTCATTTTTAAATTTAGCATCCAAAAATGGCTTTGGCTCAGGGTTTAGTATTTGCTCGTGCTTTCCCAGGACGTGTCTCTGTATCATATTCTCGGTAGACGATTGATCGATCGGATATCACAGGTATGTTTCTGCTATCTCGCCTATGGGCAAAGATATTGTTTGATTATGGTGCATCACATTCTTTTGTTGCTACATCTAGTGTGGATGTTTTGGGCTTAGAGGTGGAGACCTTAGATGAGCCGTTACATGTGAGTTTTCCCCTAGGGACTAGGGTGAGGATTGATAAGATATGTCGAGATTGTGAGTTAGAGATCTCATGGAATTCTGCTCATGGTGAACCTTTGGGTAATAGACATATCATATTTTGATGTCATTCTTGGCATGGATTGGTTGATAGCACACCGGGTTGTCATTGATTGTGATAGTAGGAGGATTACTGCCTACACACGGGGTGGTATCGGGTGTGGCTCGGGGGAGATGATGCTTCACCCGGGCTGGGTACTATGACTCCAGAGTGGAGTGGACCGGTTGATGGGTTGGCTAGCAAACCTTATACTAGAGGATGAGGGAGATAGGATCTTGTTAGCCACTCAGTTGGTTTCAGGAGTTAAGGATGCTTTAGGACTGGAGGCTGCGGGATACCTGCACGCTAGGGATGTAGACTTTGTTATTAAGTTACACCTTGATACGTCGCCATTCTGACTCCTCATAGGATAGCGCCAGGTTGGTGCCGGGAACTCAGTCCCGACTTTAGAATTGTTGGACAAGAGGTTTTATTAGGCCAGAGCACTTCACCATGGGCGTTAGATTGTGCTAAGAAGGAAAGGAGCTCTGCCGAATGTGCGACGATTATGAAACGAGTTGAACGGGGTTCACGGTCGAATCGGTATCATTAAGTTGATGATTTGTTTGATCAATTGAAAGGAGGCACGGTCTACTCCCAGAGATGAACCTTCACCTTTTAGGTTATCATCGGTTGAGATTTAGGGGCGATATCACAGACAACGTTTAGGGCGAGGTATGTCACACCCCTCCCTACTATCGGGTGTGCGAACCACTCCCCTGAAATCCCATTATTTACCTCTATTTCAATGAAAATTACGTGACGAAGTGTTGCTTGCTTAAATCTCGTATAAAATTTTTTTCTTTTCTAAACTTGTGATTTTATAAAATTCCCAGCGACCTGCTTATTTGCATATGAGACATATCCCAGATCTTGTATACACAATTTTTACATTTCCAAATATGGCAACCAACAACATTCTTTCAAAAGAGCCTCGAGCTCCTTTATTTCTAAACTATCTATGTACATACATATGCTCATTATACACAAATTCAAGTATTTTCTTACAAGATTATTAATTCTGACAACGTCTGAGTGCGGAGGAATCCACTATACTCCAGTGATACGGCGTCTGTACACGGAAAATAGTTTTAAAGCAGGAAAATAATAGGCTAAGCGAGCTCGGTGAGTGTATCTTTTAGAAAATGTTTTGTTTTTAGGAGCATCAAATTTGTAAAACTTCCTTTTACATGATATTTCGAAATATTTCTTTCTTTGCTTTGCTTTACTAAAAAGTTTGAAACTTTTATTGCTTATGTAGTTTATAAAACCTTTCAAAAATCTCTTGCTTTAAAAGTTTCTCAAAACTTTCCATAAACCTTTGCTTTAAGTTTCTCAAAACTTTTCTTAAACAGGAGCCTGGTTCGACCTCATGCTTTGAAATAAAAGGGGCTTTGAGCTCAATGGATTTTAACAAAACAAACACGGGAGCACAGGCTCCAGCTAGATGCGTAATGGTTGATTTTAAAGCGTATAAACATGCTTATAAATCATCAACCACTGAGAGCCTTTCTAATAGTTGTACCACTGATGAACAAGACACAGGCATGCGGCGGAGTCTTCGAGGTGGGAAGGACTTGGGTCCACATCACCTAGGTGGAAGGGCCCAGCAGCCCCGTCACCTTCCGTTAAATATGAATTGGAATTGACTTTGGGTCTCCATCACCATAATTTAGTTAGAGCTCTTAACCTTATATACTCGATCGTGCCACGGTCCTTTAAATGTATGATGCATGTTAAGTTTGACAGGAGCAATCTAAAATACATGTATGAAATCCCCTGCGCCAGCGCACGTGCGGAATACCTCTAACCGGATGCTTGCTTAAGACTAAGGATTTTTGGTTAGGCTATTTTACAAAATGAACTTTTGTTTGCTTGCTTGCTCTTTGAAATATGGTTTATAGTTAAAAACCATTGCCCGCTAAACTCATTTAACTTGCTTTTTAAAAGGATGGTTGAATTGAATCAAAACCATTACTTATTTTGCTTTTCATATGGTTTTAAAATCAAAATCGTTTGCTTGTATTAAACTCATTGTTTGCCTTTCAAACATGGTTTACAATCAAGAGCTCATTTAAATACTGTACAAAAACAGTTCATAATAATACACTAGTATTTGGAAAAATGAGTTTAGAACACTCACCTCTTTGTTTCCCAAACTTGAGCTTGCACAAATCCACTACTTTGCCTCCTTTGCTTTTTGCTTCCACATGCTCAAGAAAGCAGACTCGACAACGTGGTAATCACCCTACGTATGGCGTATAAACTTAACGTCTTCACCGCGCGAAGTCACTTTAAGGTCTTTAACGTGCATATAAGTCAAATTAACAATTTACCCTTGAGCACTAAAAAAAAAAACCAAAAAAAAAAAACCACTCATTTTAACTGGTAACCTTTTCAACAATACTCTATGGACTTTATTACTTAAAATTATTAAGTCTTCCGTCTAAAACTCTCCAGATCAGTATTTATATATCAATGGCTTACATCTCTTTAAAATTTCAATGTAAATTCCTTCTCTAAGGCCCTCAACCACATAACTTACAGAGATTTTGTGTTTTGATTCCCAAACTCACTGAATCACCTACTATTATCCTTGATTTCTGGGATCTTAACTCCATAATTGGAAATGGTTTCTTCACTCATTTGAAGCTATGATTATAAGGTTTTCTTCTCAATTGGAATCACCAATTTGGATCCACCAAAACTCAAGTTATTGTATTTTATATCTAGATTACTCAGATTGTGAGACAGAATCTGCTTTATAGCTTCATAGAAATGTTATAGGCACTTTGGGTTCCTGGTACATAACTCTCTTTGAATAACATTCCCAAAAATTATATTTTGCAGAATTTTGGATCGCTCAATTGGATGTTGACTCATATGGCAAAACACTACAACCATGCCAAAACATAGCAAAATCAGTGAGCTACACGAGCTCACCTTTCAGTCTGTATTTGGGAGCCTTAGGAAACTACAATTTACTCTTGGTTCCCTTCCTATACATTTACCAAGCCCTATATCTTATGGTTGTTGCAATTGGAATCAATTCATTTGGATGATTATAACTTAATCTATAGCAAAACAAAGAAAACAGGGGTTTGCAAATTTGACAGAATTTCATTTTAAAAACTGACATTCTCCTTTTATATGATTATCAAAACCAACATGGAATTCATCAAAACAACTTCACAACACTTGAATTGGTGCTGGAGACCTCAAACCACAAAACCCTAGGTGAAAATGCAAGAACTCTACCTAGGTCCTCCAATTCTTTTTATAAAACCATAAATGTGATGATTCCATGTTTATTGTATACTAATTAAGGTTTTGCCCACATGAATTCAGCAAAAATCTAGGATTTAGGTGATCTCTTCCAAAAACCACTAGACAAGGAGGAACGATCTCCATGGAAAATTCATACTAAAAGTCACAGACATCAAAAATACACTCAATTCCAGAGACTTGCTATGCACATACCTTGATATTCCTTCTTCTCCTCCTCTTCTTCTTCCTTCTCTTCTCTTCCTTCTCTTGGCTCTCTCCTTCTCCTCCTACGTGAGCCTGGCACACAGGAGACAAAATATGATTTTGAACTTGTTTTCCCATTATTATAATATCGCTTTTCGTGAGTGAAATTTTACCCTCATCTCTTTAATTTTCAATTTGTAACTTATGCTATTTTGTATTGTGGCCCATCTCACACTTAATGATTTTCATATTCATGTCCTGTTGCTAAATGACAATTGTACCCTTGTTCTCATACACAAATCCCGGGTTCCATAAACTTTCATTTCCTACTTTAGTCTCCAAAATACTACAATGTGACACTTGGTACTCTTATACACCCTACGAGTATCGTATGCTTGTACACTCTCGGAAGAGGGTGCATTCTACAAGGTATGGGCATTTCGAGTTCACAGTGATGCCTTTCAGATTGACAAATGCTGCAAACTGGTATTCATGGATGCAAATGCATGGGTATTCCAGCCACTATTTAGATCGGTTGTTGTGGTCTTTGTTAGCGACAATTTTGATCTGCTCCCGGTCGATGAGGAGCATGTGAGGGGATCATTGCCGGATTGTTCTCAGGCACTCGAGGACCATCAGTTGTATACGAGTTAAACCAAATGCTGCATTTTGGCTTACTAAGGTGCAATTCTTAGGATGCGTCTTGTCGAATTCAGGTGTGTCAATAGACCCTGAAAAGGTTGAGGATGTTATGAGTTAGGAAAGTAGAAATGGAGTCTTGAGATCACACGTGGTTTTCTTGGGATTGGCAGGGTACCACAGGAGGTTCATTGAGGATTTCTCTCGGCTGGCCTTTTGTATTTAGATTGATCACGGAAGGGGTCGAGTTTAGATGGGATGACTGTGTGAAGGCGTGCAGGAATTGAAAAGGAGAACACTACGGCTCACATTCTTATAGTCCGGAGCAAGATAGAGGTACACGATGTGATGCCTCCCCAGGGAAGCGGAATGGGATGTGTCTGTGTATGATGGGAGGGTTGTAGCTTATGGTTCCAGGGCAGTACAAAGAATCATAGTGAATTACCACACACATGATACGGAGTTGGCATTGTGTCTTTGTGGGTGCTTTCCAGCATTTGTATAGTAAGCGGGTTGGAAGTGTTTGAGGATCGCGAAAATTAAGTATATTTTATTTGCAGATCTCGAAGCATGAGGCAGCGAGATGGATGGAGTATCGGGGGTTATGACCACTTTGCATTACCATCTGGTAAGGTAAATGTAGTAGGCCAAATCGCGCTCAGCGAAAGTCCGCAGAGATGCGGGTGATTAGCTTCGGGAGTGGCGGTGCTCGGGTGTGGGGCGGAGTTCGGATTCTGATTCATAAGGCAGAAAGTCGAATTTCCCGAAAGAGGTAAAGCGGTAATTTCGGTAAAAATCGAATTTTCTAGATCTCGGATAATGAAATGGACTTCAGTTGGAATCGTCTTGCTCGAAAGAAATCTATTTATCATGTCAATTTCTTGGATTCTGACGGTCAATTTCACGTTTTTGAGAGCGTAGATGTCGGGGAAGCCGTCAGCGGCTGAAGTGAAGACGAGATGTGACAAAAGTCACCTATTACATGTACCCATGTAACACATATTTATAGTAGAGAGGATAGAATGAATAGCTTAGATTAAGCCATGTGTCGGCATAGTGAAAGGAAAGGGACATGATGAGATTATTAGAGAAAATGTTAAATGTATAAGACAAAGCGATGAATAGTTTTCTTCTCCCATTTGAAAGGAAACGTCGTGCGTAGGATTTGAGATTTTAGAGAGAGAGAGAGCTCCCTTCTCTCTAGATTTAGACCGTTTGGATTGTCAGTTCTCTGACGAATAAAGAAGTAAGGCTTTGTTCTACGGCGAGGGTTCTGGCGTGAACTGGAATTTGGTGGAGGTCAGGCAACTCCCAGAGGTAGGGATCTTTTCCTACTTGGTTTATTCTTTGGCTAGAAACCATTTGGATAAGGGATTCTATTTGAGGCCTGAAGGGCCGTAATATCTGATCTCAGCTTTGGAAGCAGTGAAAATCTCTGGTGTGTGGCGTGAGCGGTGCGACCAGGGTTCCTTGTTCATGTGAATAATTCACGTGATTTTGGTGTGAATTTTTATGATGTTGAGTGATTCAAAATGAATTTCTTGTGTGACAATTAGCCCCATGTGAGCTAATTTTGGTGTTATTGATGTAGATTTAATAACTTTATGATTTATGTGGATTAATTATGTTGGTATATACATGTTTTATATATTAGCATGAGTTTGTTGGGATTGACATAATGCATTGATATGCTGGGGCACCTTAGAATATTAGGAGTGAGTGCATGACATGAAGAAAACAAGCGAAAATGTTTGTGGTTGACGGAAGATTTGCGAATCGTGGGAGGCGTCCCGATGATTCAGCGGAGACCCACGTGAATTGTTCGGAGGGACATCCGATAAATTTTACCTCGGTATTCAGATATATTCTGAGATCTCGGTATTAAGTTCGAACAAAAAAGCTTTTGTTTTGGCGGATATTTACTCGCGATCGACTCGGGCATATGTAAAGGGGAGTCGGTGAGGACTACGGGACATGGGATTGGGCATGAAGACATTGAGTAGGTTCATGTGTGGTGGCAGATATGATTGTTCATGGCATGTGCACTTAGGTGAGGTAACATGTGAAGTATCCTCTTTTGAACTGCTCGCTACATCAGAGATCACTGGCCCGAATGCTGAGGGTGTACGAAGGGCGGCGCTCACTAGAGGCCACGTTTTGCAGTATACCTGCCGAAAGCGGGTTGGCTTTGGGTGTCCGTTTTGTATAACATGTATTAAAACTCTAAATTTTGATATATGTTTGGTAAATAATGGTGTTATTAACTCTTGAACCTTATTGTATATAGTTGATGTATTTTGTGGTATTAATCTGGGGGCCAAAGTGGTTGTTATTTTACTTGCATGTGGACATGTGTAGTCGTATTGAGTGTTGAGACAGGTTTTGTGCTTGGGTGAAACTCGTATAAGGAGACTGCACTTGCAGATTTTTGTAGTGGTATGTCGGGTTGACATCCACGAGTGTGAGTTGTGAGGTTGTCAACGGATCCCACGTTACCCAGGGCGTCACAAGCGATGTCGGGATACGGGTACTTTAGAGATGCGGTGGTACGCCATGCTCTATTGAAAGCCGAGGTGATTGAGTCCCAAAGAATGGGATCTGAGATATCATCCATCGGGGACGGGAGTGATTGAGTACGGGTGGAGAAAATTTGGGCCATCCACACGATGGTAGTATTCGGTATAGGGGACAGGTTGTGGTTCCCCAGTTGACCAATTTGAGAGAGGAGAAGTAAGCACCCCTATCCGGTCCGACCCGATTGGTGGGCCCAAACCGGATTCGGAGGCGCTAGCCGAATTCATTTATCAGACATATTTCATTTAGACATTTAAAAGCCCCCTATTTTTTTTTTATTTAAAATTACGGAAGCGTTTTCAATCGTTTTAGTAGGCCCATACATCAAAATAATATACAAAATAGTTTCAGAGTTTAACTTTTTTGATCACAAAACATCAATTGTTCAAAAATATGATGGATGCATATGATGGAGTATATACTTTTACTCCGCAGCTTTCTTGATGACTTTGCGCTCCTAGATCTTGGGTCCCACCGTTAATCACTCGATACCTGCGCATTAGTAAAAACAATACGCTAAGCATTTTCATGCTTAGTGGTTCTATGCAAATTCTCTCTTCATTTCATTTTAAATCGAAACATGCGATATTTGTAAAACAATGCTTTGTACAATTACCCAATGACGTGCGTGGGATACTTGAATCAAACACTTGAATCTTGCATTTGGGTTCTGGTAGAGTATATATATATATATATATATATATATATATATATATATATACTCATATATATATATATATATATACTATATATATATATATATATATATAAATGTACTCGGTTGGTGTACACTGCAGGTAATGTCAGTTAGACTCTGGTCGGTGTGCCTGATAGTGCGTTGTTGACTCTTGATGATACCATTTTATTCTCTTACCTTGAATTTGATTAACATTCTATTAAGGGCATTCCGTCATTTTTAGGAAAATACAATATAGTACGTATTTTTGCTAAACAAATCATTTCCAATACTCCATGCAATTTTCATGTCATTCATTTCTCAAATTTCTTAGCAAATTAACACCAATTCAATTCACAATTTATTTGCATCAAATCAATTTAAAACAATTCGACATGCAATTCAAACATTTTGGAGATAGAGATTCAAAATATTGACAGAGGTGTAGAACAAACCAAAAAGCTTTACACTTTGATTCCAATCCTCGGAATCTCGATCTCGAATCGGGTTTTCTGCTTGTCATTACATTCCAATACAATTAAAGAACAATATTGACCGTGCGTGCTGAGTGATTTTAGTTGGAGTTGATTTTCGAGGAAAGCAATATCGTATTCTTAATCTCATTAGCAAATAGGGCAAGATACAAGCTCGGTATAGTTGTTAGTTTCCCAGACTTTAATCCATCCACATAACAAAATACTAAATTTTTGCCCTACCTTGCAAATCCTTTTCCAACAGTACTCTTGATCAACTAAACCATCCCCAATGGAAGATTAAGTCAAAAACTTCAAACAGCCACTAAAACCACATGCAAGGACCGTTATTTTCCAGTTTTGTACTCTCTGGACTCTATTACCCAATAATTACTCAAACGGTCTTCAAAATTGTAAAAACTCTCAAAGTTTAGTCACTTTATATATCCTAACAATGACATCTCTAAAATTTTCAATTTAAAATTCCTTCTCTAGGCCCTCAACCTGAAAACCTGGCTTAGTAAACATCTTTATTTTTTAGACAACAGGTACCTTCGCGTGTCACCAAAACCAATCCTATTGTCTGAAATTAAGTTCAAGCATTGATTTTATTAGATTAGAACAAGGCCTAACCAACCCCTAGATTATAAACCAATTAGTACAATTTTTAACTTTGGCACATCTGAACTACTCCACTGTTGCAAAACGGAGATGCACATAGCTGCTTTGGCGATTTACGGGAACTTTGGGGTAACAATTTTCATACACTTTATTCAAGTAAATTATTCCCCAGAATTCTATTTACCCAGAATTTTGAATCTCAAATTGGATGAAGAAACTCATTTTATGGCAAAGCACCCACAACTACTCCCAAAACGAGCATACCATGAACTACTAAACTCACCTTTAAGCCATTTTTGGGAACTTTAAGTCTTGCAATTTGCTCTGGTTCCTTCTATACATTTTGTACCTCCTATCTCATATGGTTCTTTACCAATTGGAATCACTTCATTTGGATTATAGCAATATATAGCCAAAAGCAAGAACAAGTTTTGACAAATTTTTGTGACATTTCCTTTGAAAACCAAACATTTCCCTTTTACAAACACTCCTCCAAACTAATCGAACCAATACCAAAACCTATTTACAACCAATAAAAACACCCTTTATCACATTTGGGTTTTCCCATTCCAAACACAAGAGAAAAAGGGGTTAGGGTTTAGTTTCTTACCTTTGAATCTCTTGATTCTTCAACACAAACCTTCTTCTTCTTGATCACTTGGAAACCACATAAATGAGAAGATCTCACCAAAACCCTTGGTCTTCTCTCAACCTAGCTCTCTTTTCTCTCCCTTTGCTCTCAAAACGAAAATGCTAAATGTACCTTATCTTGAATATATTTTGGGTCTTAATCTCATTAATGGTTAAGACCTTGTTTGGCTTACTATTCTTTGGCTTTCAAAATAGAGTCCATTTCTCCATTTTGACATTTAAGTCTTCCTATTTCACTTCATTTTGACTCACATTATCATTTAAAACATTACATTTTTGGCCCCTTAGGTTCTCATTTTACAAGTCAAATTTTCCCTTTACACTTGGGTAAATTAAGTTATATATATATTTTCGTTCTTAGGATTTAAATTCCAAAAAATTCCATTACTTTATTTTATACCCCTAAACACATAATAATAATAATAAAATATATCATAAAAAATACTAGGAGTATTTTTGGGCGTCAACTCTCCCCCACTTAAGAAAATTTCTTTCGAAGTACCTTCGGTGAGCAGATTGAATATTGTTTATACATCGTGTCTTCGGTTTCCATATAGAGCTCCCTCTGGTCTTGTGGTTTCTCCACGACACTTTGACCATTGGGTTAAGCCTGACCGGGCTCTTTCACTTCTTGACCAAAATCTCCAGCTCTTCCTCATAGGTCAAATATGGTAAACTCGATTGTCTACGAAGAGACACATCATGTGTGGTCTGATCGGTACCTTCGTAGCATGGACACATAGGCACATTATGGATATTTTCAGTGCTGGAGGTAATGCCAATGATGCCTGGACCCTTTTACGATCAACAGCGTAGATCGTCTGAGGCTCAACTTTCCTTTTCCCCAGATCTTATCTTCTTCCAATTAATACTTTCAAAGACACTTTTAGCCTACCTCTATTGAATGTCTTTTCTTTCATGTCGGCATATGATTTGCATCTATCATTGGCCACTTTCAATCTTTCCTCTAATCATTTTCACTTTTTCTTGTTCTCTTGTATCAGTAAGTAGTCACTTTCTTTTCGCTCGATTAGTCGACAAGCGGTGTTCTACATTTTCTTCCATATAAGCCCACCTCGTAAGGTGACATTCGATACTCGATTGGAAGCTACATTTGTTATACCTGAAATTCAACTAGAGAATGTGTCTATCTAGTGCACCCTCTTAATTGATCCACCGACTTCTCGGCATATCTTCCAACACTTGGATCACTCTTTAGTTGTCCATCAGATGCAGCGGTGGAATGTTGTCTTGAAATTGGTCAGTGTCCAAAGCCTCTTGCAATTTTCCCCAAAATCTCGAGGTAAACCTCGGATCTTTATCTGAAATGATGGATATTGGAATCCCATGTAACCAAACTATTTCACTTATGCTGACTCTACCCATTGTCAAGTGAAATAGTTAGTTCTCAGCAGTAGAAAGTGAGTTGACTTAGTAATCCGGTCTCTGCGACTAAAGCTGAATCATGCTCTTTTGTCAATGGTAACCCGACCCGCGAAATCCATGGCGATTCGATTCATTTCACTCGGGTATTCTAATAGGAGCAATAATCGAAGGAGCAGTGCTCGCCTTCACTTTTGACACACCATACGCAGTGCAAGTGCGATACATCTCTTTTCATTCCGAACCACTAGTACGAAACCTTTAAATCTTGATACATCTTTTTGCTACCTAGATGCATAGCAAAAGATCCACTATGTGCCTCTTCTAGAATGACTTTCTTCAATTCACTATCATTAGTTACACAAACTTGTCTTTATATCTGAGGATCCATCTTCCTTCATGGAAAACTTCGGTTCACTTTTTCCCTCTCGTCGACTCACTATGGCGCCGCAAATTTTGTCATCATTCTTTTGTGCCTGCGCGCGACTCAAAAATCCGATCCTTTAATAGCTTTCTACCGGTATATTTCCGCGTCGATACGGTAATGACAAGTGAGCATTTAATGCTTGTAACTTTATTTAATGCCCGACTTTCTGCTCGAGCATACGCTGCTACATTGGCCTTCCGGGATGATGGTCGATCCCGCATAATCATAATCCTTGATCAATTCCATCCATCTACGTTGTCTCGAGTTAAACTCTTTCTTTAGGGGCAAATACTTGAACTTTGTGATCGGTGTAGATGAAACACTTTCTCCATAAAGATAGTGTCTCCATATTTTCAATGCGAACTTAATGGCGACCAATTCCCGAATCATGCGTAGGAGTAGTTCTTTTCATCTTGCTACTTGTCTTGAAGCATAAGCTACCACCCTTACCCTCATGCATAAAGGACACATCAGAAGTCCGTTTAATGGCGCATCCATAAATATCCCCTTATTCTTTCACCAGGTAGGTCGGTTGAGTAAGAGCGGGTGCCTCGATCGAGAAGCAGCTTTCAACTTATCAAAACTTACTTGGCACTTTTCCTCCTCAAAACTTCACATTTTACGAGCAATCTTGTCGCCAGGCGCAATCGCCGAAAACCCTTAACGAGCAATACGTAGTAACACCTTATTGAGGAAACTATGCACTTCCGCTGACATTTCTCGGTGGTTTCCATTCAATAATCACATCTATCTTCTTTGGATCCACTCGAATTCCTTCAACCCGTTACAATGTGTCGAAAAGAACACTTCTCTGACAAAATTCACATTGCTCAATTTTGCATATAACATGCTCGCTTTCTCAAGGTTTACAGCATTGCGAAGGTGCTTATCATGATTTTCCTGATCATTTGAATACACAAGGATGTCTTCTATAAACACCATGACAAACTGATCTACATATGGTCGGAAAACACGGTTCATTAAGTCCATGAAAGTCGCCAGTGCATTTGTCAACCCAAACGACATTACAAGGAACTCATAATGTCCATACCGCGTTTTGAATGTCGTCTTTTGCACATCCGCATCCTTAATCCTTAATTGCTGATACGAATCACAAGTCAATCTTCGGAAAGACACTTACACCTTGCAATTGGTGAACGAGTCATCAATCTTGGGTAGCAGATATTTGTTCTTCGCGTCATTTTCATTAAATTTTATAATCAACACACAATAAGAGCGTGCAGTCTTTCTTTTTAACAAAGAGCATTAGGAGCTCCCATGGTGATACACTCGGACAGAATAAATCCTTTCACAACAATTGTGCAATTGAAGCTTCAATTCTTTTAGAAACTGCTGAGCCATTCGTGCGATGTAATGGATCTTTTAGGGTGGCTTTTTAACCCGAACAACGTCGATTGAACTTTCAATCTCTCTCTATAGGCAATCCCAAACTAGCTCCTCAGGAAACACATCTGATAATCACCCTAGCGTAGGGATGTCTAATAAGCTGGAAGCTCTTGCCTTTGCATCAATCACATGCGCAGTAGGCTTCACACCCTTTTCGAACCATTGTTCTTGATGGCGGCGGATATCACATTAGAAAGGTGGTTGGGCCTCGTGATAAAAGTCACTTCTAAGCCACTCGATGTCCTCACTCTCTTCATTCTACAATCAACTACCACATGGTGTCGGGATAACCAATCCATCCCCAATATCACATAAAACTCTCTAAATGACAACTCGATCAAATCTCCCAGAAACTCATACTCTCGTATTCTAATGGGACAATCTCTATAGACTCTATTCACAACAACACTATTGGAGCTTGAACTTTCCATGCTTACCTATTAAGACCGACAAAATCCGCAGTAGAGTCATGTCATCCTTTATATGCAAATGCAATGCATGTCATAAACAATTTCAAAATCATTTTGTAGAACCGCCTAAACCTAGGCTTTGATACCACTAAAAGTAAGCACCCCTTTCTGTGCGGCCCAGGATTAGGTGGGTCATACGAGGATCGAAGCTAAGCCAGAATTCATTTATCAGACATATTTCATTTAGACATTTAAAAGCCCCCTTTTTTCTTTTCTTTTTTTCTTTTTAAAAAATTACGGAAGCGTTTTCAATTGTTGAGATAGGCCCATACAATTTACATTTAACTAAAATATATTTACAATGAAGGCATTCCATGCCCATTCAAAATAATATACAAAATCGTTTTAGAGTTTAACTTTTTCTTATCACAAAACATCAATTGTTAAAAAATAGGATGGATGCATATGACGGAGTATATACTTTTACTCCGCAACTTTCTTGATGACTCTGCTCTCCTTGATGTTAGGTCCCACCGTTAATCACTCGATACCTACACATTGGTAA
The DNA here is from genome assembly GCA_016808115.1 of Tetrastigma voinierianum. Lineage (NCBI taxonomy): Eukaryota > Viridiplantae > Streptophyta > Magnoliopsida > Vitales > Vitaceae > Tetrastigma > Tetrastigma voinierianum. Next base: position 53,006 of record JAEQBH010003962.1, read on the forward strand.
AAACAATACGCTAAGCATTTTCATGCTTAGTGGTTCTATGGAAATTCTCTCTTCATTTCATTTTAAATCGAAACATGCAATATTTATAAAACAATGCTTTTTTACAATTGTCAATGACCAATGCAGTACAATACGTATATATATATACTCGGTTGGTGTACACTACCGATACTATCCTGTTAGGCTATAGATCGGTATGCCACAATAGTACGTTTGTTCTACTCTTATTGGTTTGTTCAACTCTTATTGGTATACCAATTTATCTTTAACTTGAATTTAACAGTTAACATTCTATTAAGGGCATTCAAATTATTTTTAGGAAAATACAGTATAGTATGTATTTTTATACAAACAAATCATTTCAATACTCATGCAATTTTCATGTCATTCATTTTGCAATCAATCAATTTCTCAAACTTCTTAACTTAAATCAGCTTGCAATTCATTTCATAATTTATTTGCATCAAATCAATTTAAAACAATTCAACATGCAATTCAAACATTTTGGAGATAGAGATTCGAAATAAAAGGTGTAGAACAAACCAAAAGCTTTGTACTTTGATTCCAATCCTCATAATCTGAAGTCTGAGTTTGGGGTTTTCCTCCTCGTCGGCCCTATTCCAATACAATTAAAGAACAATATTCGTGCATGCTAAGTGATTTTAGTTGGTTGATTACAGAGCTTAATATCATATTCTTAATCTCATTAGCAAATAAGGGCAAGATACAAGCTCGGTATGGTTGTTAGTTTCCCAAACATTAATCCATTACATAACCAAAATCCTAAAATTTTGCCCTACCTTATAATCCTTTTCCAATAGTACTCTTGATCAACTAAGCCATCCCCAATGGAAGATTAAGTCAAAAAACTCAAACAACCACTAAAACCACATGCAAGGACCGTTATTTTCAGTTTGTACTCTGGACTCTATTACCCAGTATTCTCGCAGTTCTTTACAAAAAATTGTAGAAACTCTCAGTTTAGTCCTTTATATATCTAATGACATCTCTAAAGATGCAATTTAAAAATTCCTTCTCTAAGGCCCTCAACCACATAACACAAACATGGGGAAAAAACATCTTTATTTTTTTTGAACCATGAGTACCTTTAAAACATTACCAACTAATCTATGTTGTCCAAAAAATTAAGTTCAAACATTGATTTTATTAGCTTAGACCAAGGCCTAACTAACCCCCAAGAACCCAAAATCAGATTATAAACCAATTGGTACAATATTTAACTTTAACATCTAGACTACTCTAATTTACAAAACAGAATCTGCACATAGCTCTACTTTGACAGATTTCTGGGAACTTTGGAGTAACAATTTTCATACACTTCCTCCAAGTAAATTTATTCCCTAAAAGTCTATTTAAAATTGAATCCTTTCTCAAGATGGATGAGTGAAACTCATTTATGGCCAAAAACACCACAACTACTCAGCGGGGCATACCCGGTGAGCTACCCAAAACTCACCTTTAAGCCCGTTTTCGGGAGGCTTAGTGCTGCAATTTGCTCCTGGTCCCTTCTATACATTTGTAACTCTATCTCTTATGGTTCTTGACCAATTGAAATAATTTCATTTGATTTGATTACTTATAACTTAATATCGCCAAAACAAAGAGTGGTTTAATGATTTTAATGACATTTCTTTACAAAAACCAGCATTTCCCTTTTACAATATCTCCAAACAATCGGACCAATACCAAAACTTATTTACAACCAATACAAAACAACTTTATCCACATTTTGGGTTTTCCCCAACCCAAACACAGAAAAGGGTTAGGGTTTAGTTTCTTACCTTTGAATCTCTTGATTCTTCAACACGAGCCTTCCTTCTTCTTCTTGATCACGACAAATGGAAGATCTCCCACCAAAACGCTTGGTCTTCTCTCACCCTAGCTCTCTTTCTCTCCCTTTGCTCTCAAGAACGAAAATGCACAAATGTGCCTTATAAAGGACCACATTTGGCCTTAATCTCCTCATTTAATGGTTAAGACTTATTTAAACTTCCTATTATTTGGCTTTCATATTTCTCATTTTTGACATTTAAGTCTTATTTCCAAAGCCCACCATTGAACTCATTAGCATTTAAGCTTTTTATTTTGTATAGGTTCTCATTTCACCAGAATCCAAATTTGCCTTACACTTAGGAAAATTCCGGGTTGTATATATTTAGTTCTTTAAGTTTAAATTCCAAAAATATTCCATTGCACATTTTATACCCCTAAACATAATAATAAAAAAAAAATCATAAAAATACTAGGGTATTTTTGGGGCGTTACAGGAGATCCTTAGAGAGTTCCACTCCTCTTGTTTTGTTGTTCATCCAAGTGGCACGAAGATGTACCGAGATCTTTGTCGCCAGTATTACTGGAGCGGAATGAAGCAACACGTTGGAGATTTTGTTCATAATGTCTCCATTGCGATGGAGTCAAGGTTGAGCATCGAAGCAGTGGGGTTAACTGACCATTAGAGGAGTAGCCCGAAGTGGAAATCGCGAGCACGTCACGATGGACTTTGTGACCCACTTTCCAAGGACATCGCGAAGACATGATGCGGTATGGGTGATAGTGGACTAGCTCACTAAGTTAGCACATTTTTTGGCAGTGCGGATGACCTTCACATTGGAAGAATTCTGCCGGTTGTATATTCGAGAGATTGTCCGGCTACATGGCGTACTAGTGTCCATAGTATTGGACAAGGATCCCAGGTTTATGACACACTTTTGGAAGAGTTTCCAAAAGGCCATGGGGACACAGTTGACGATGAGCACTGCGTTTCATCCGTAGACAAATGGTCAGGCAAAGAGAACCATACCGATTTTAGAGGACATACTACGAGCATGCGTCCTGGATCTTAAGGGTAAATGGGAGAGACACCCCACATAGTGGAATTCTTCTATAACAATAGTTTATCGACGAAGGTATACAGATGGCTTCTGCCAAGGGCCTTATATGGGAGGCATTACGATCTGATTTGTTGGGCGAGAGGTGGAGAGATCCATCGCTAGTCGGTCGATTAGAACACCTTTGAGAAGGTGGATTTGATGTGGAAGCGTCTTCTCACGACTTAGATCAGACAGAAGAGCTACATCGACAGACGGCGTCGACCTTTAGAGTTCGAGGTGGGTGATCACGTCTTCTTGAAGGTGATGCCTAAGAAAGGAGTGGTCGGTCCGCCAGAGGGAAGCTTCAGAGGTATGTGGGTGCTGGTACTGAGAGGTGGAGCACAGTGTATATCGGGTTAGGCGCTACCATTGAGTTCATCAGGTGTCTGGTGTTTCCATCATGCTCTGAGTATACTCGGATCCATCTCATGTAGTGGATTGGGGAGGAATTCATCGGATACTAATGGGACCTTCGGGAGGGACCGAGTGCGTATCATGGATGTAGAGATCGAGGTTTTGCGACGCAAGGCGTGAGGCTAGTGAAATCAGTGTGGCAACACCGGAGTGGAGGAAGCTACACATGGGAGCATGGACGATGCGTGCGGTTATCCTTTCTTGTTTGAGGATGGAGGTACGTTTTCTTAGTCATTAGAGGTTCAATGACTATTGCATATGCATGTTATTTGATGTGTATGTGTGAGAATTTTAGGACGAAATTCTGTTAAGGGGGGAAGAATGTAAAACCCGGGAAAAATTCAATTTTTCTGAATAGGGGTAAAATGGTAAATTTTGGTTGGAAATCGGAAAATTTCTAGATCTCGGTTGATGAAACGAATTTCGTCGGTTTTCGAGATAATCGAAATTTCACGTTTTTCAAAGCACCGAGTGTTGGGTGACACATGGCATGAGCTGTGACGCCCCATTCCCCGGGGGTCCGTTGACAACCGGTCAACCCCCGGAATACTCATGAATGTCGGGTGACCCTACACTATTTATGAAAATCGGGCAGAGTCTCTCAGCACATGCTGAGCTCTACCCCTGTCAACTTGTCCCAGTATCGATATCATCGAACATATATGAATAAAGGGTCACTTCGCCCATACAACAATTCCCATCCAAATAAATCGACTATATAAAATAGTTTCAAGAGGTAATAATTTACTCTTACACAACATATATCAAACTTATGAGTTACAAACACATGTGTACATAACAAAGCCAAAGCCACACCGGGCTTTCTTCATCGGCCTCTAGGATGGGCAAAACCTCTCAGACGCTCCTGTACACAGAAAAATATGTTCCCTCAGCGGGGTGAGCTAATGCCCGATGGTGGAATCTACCTAAATGGGTTACTCTCCACCTAAATTCTTATCACGTGCTCTTATGTAAACATTTCAAACAAATACATGATCTTACTTGAATGCTCTAAATGACATCAACCCACATGTCAGTCCTCACCGACTCTCACACTTGCCTAAGCCATGTATGAAGCATTATTTTCAAAACAAAGTTATTTGTTTTTTAATTGTGGAGCTGACCCTCGATATAAGTAATGGACCGACTCCGGGTAATCCTGACAGTGGACAACCCTCAGAAGTATATCAATTGGGCGACTCGATAGTTGATATTTTATATGGGCTACCCTCCCGATGTTGTAATGGACATACTCGATAGTATTATTTATTAGTGACCCTCCCGAAACAACTCTCGATAAACCTCCTTCACTCCACTCCTATTGTTAGGGTGCCCGTGCATGTCGGTCATGATGCAGTTCAATGCAATTTATATAACACATGCATATATATAACATGATATACATTTACATAATTTAAATCACATAAACATGTTATGCAATTTCTACAATCCATTACACAAGAATTAAGCTCCCACATGGGCTAATTAGCAAACCGCAGAGCAATTCAATTTGAATTACTCATCAAACCAATTTCTCACGAAATGTTTCCTAAACACTATTCACGTGAGCAGGTGAGCCACCTCGGGTTACTATTGCTGGCTACTCCACTAAATCAAATGATTACATTGTGAACCCGAATCAATAGCCATTCCGGCCTCATGCCGTCACAACACAATTCATAGCATAATTCCAACACTAGCAACCCCGAAATAATTAAGGTGGGCAGTCACGGGAGCTGTCGAAAGTGGGTTTCAAAATTTCCATACCTCGGTTCAAGATTTGGGACCGATCAAGCTGACCGTTCAAGGCCTCAAATAACGAACCATCCACAAAGCACTTAAACAAAGTGTAAACCAAGTAGGATGAAACCCCACCTCCACGGAGTTTAACCGAACTCCTTAAAGCGAGACCCTTTACGTATTTCACATGAGCAACATATCCAGGAATTGACAGTGGATCTTGAAAACTTAGAGAGAAGTTACACTCTCTCTCACTAGGTTTTCAAAAACAAAGCTCACTGCATCTCCATTCCCTCTTCACGTTTTTGGCTTCCTTTTTCATGTAAGAGACGACACTATTCTCTATTTCGTCCTATTATCATTTAATTATTCACCTAATGCCTTTAATTCTTGGATTTCCGACATTTGGCACTATCTCGGCCTTCCATTTCCATCATCTCTCTACTCATACAACATGTCCACGCCCAGTACATGTTATGGTGACTTCGTCACATCACATATCGTTTTATGGCACCTGATACGCGATGCCTCGACAAACGTGCAAATTCCGACTGTCATGAATTCGACGTGGTAGCTAGATTTCACGAGACGATTCCAACGGTGAAATCCGTTTCATCATCTGAGATCTAGAAAAATTTTGGATTTTGATCGAAATTACGATTTTACCATTTTTCCAGAAATTTGAATTTTCTCGGGTCTTACATGAGCCATGTGGTGCACTTGTATGAATGGCTCACATGGAGCCAAGTGTCAAAAGGAGGAAGTATGAGAAAGATAAATAAAGAAAAAGAAAGAAAATCAAGAAAAATGGAGAGAATGACCAGTGGCATAGGAAAAGTGGGGGGGAAGTTTCCCAGCACGATCAACTCACGGTGTTAGAAAAAGAAATAGAAAATGAAGGAAAAGAAAAAAAGAAAGAAAGAGGATCAAATAGATAGGGAGTTCGGTGGATAAGAAAGAAAAAAAGAAAAGAAAGAGAGAGAAGAAGAAAGGGAAATGAACACGAGAAGGAGAGAGAGAGAAACAAAAAGGGGTTCCACTTTTCTCTAAGATTCTGAGGAAGCTAGGATGTAGGTTTTCATTGGAGCAAAGGCAAGGCGGTTCACGCATGAATACGCTGGGTACCAAAATGCAGGAGTTTAGTGGATTCTAGAGAGGTAGAAAATTTTTCTACTTAGGTTATTTCTAGCCTAAAGGCCATTTAATGGCTTGGGGTTTTCTTTGAGGCCATGAGAGGCCGTAAATTTCAATCCGTCTGCGGAGTAGAGGTGTACTTCGGGACTGTTTTGAGACCGGTTCGGACTAGGATTTTCGAGGGGTTGTTTTCGGACAAATCAGGCCCAGATTTTTCGGGACTGTTTTCGGACAGTTTGAACTTAATTTTCGAGACTATTTTTGGACGGCGGGCCAGAATTTTTATGGCTTGTTTTAGGATAAGATCACGACTGAATTTCGAAGACCATTTGGACCAGTCTGGACTTTTTAGAGCAGTTAGGACTGATTTTCGAGCTGTAGTGATGCTTTTTTTTTTTTTTTTTTTTTTTATGTGTTATTGAAAAAAAAAAAATTGAATATACTATGTTGGTTATTAGCCAGAAAATCATGTTAATGCATGCTTATGGATGTATTGACTGTGATTTATGATGGATGTAAATTATATGTAGAAAATATAATTAACATTCACGTGTTGAATATGGCTGCATATAGTTCTCAATTTACATATCAAACATATTTTATAATATGAAATGACATAATTGCATTTCATATGCACGGGGACATCGCGTCAAGTCGGGTGTGTGTGCATGGTATTGGTTATTCACCATTTTGGGTGAATGTGTAGTGAGCTCGGAAATGGGACGACGTCTAAAATTGAGACTCACTAAAAACATTAATAATAATAAATTTCATGTGTTTGGGTGAAGCAAGATGGGGTAGATCCCCCCCAGGGTGAAAGACCCAAATTTTATTCTTGGTTATACATATGTATCCAATGATGAAAGTTCGCGAAAGTGTCGGAAGGCATACGAAGCCTGCGGTGAGACCCCGGAAATTCGCGACCCAAATGAACACACGAGATTTGATATTAAAATGAATATTTGAGGATTGTCCAATGAGTTAAGTCATTGGGTGAAACATCGATGACTGGTTTTCACACTTGGCGTTGCATGTGTAAGGGAGTCGGTCAGGACTCGGGTTATGGGCATTAGGAGTCTCATCTCATGACGTAGTATTCCATGGGATTATTTTATGTAAATGTGGTATGATATTGTGTGCCATTATGCATGTGCATTTGGAGTGGGGAGTAGCCTTGTAGGAGGAATTTATCTACTAGGCATTGCTCACCTCGTGGGACCTTCTTTGGGTCTGGAGTAGTGTGCAGGAAACGATCGCTCAAGCAGAGGTCGTGATTGTGAAGGAGACTGACATGTGGCATTGACAGCATTTTTGTAAAGTGACAATATAAAGGATTGTTATCAAGAATTCTTTGGACTCATGTATAAGTAAGTGAATATATGTAATAATGGTAAGAAGGAATTAGGTAGTCGGACCCCTCTGATTTGTAATTATTATTTTCTTTTCATATTTTAGTTAAATATAGACAGAATGGTCTGAGTGGAAGGGACGTGATAGTGCCAGTAACTGCGGTTTTCCATGGAGTAGTTAATTGCGGTTCGGTACAAGACTTAGGTACAAGACGACCTAAGATAGAAATTCCACGGGTTGTCAACGGGACCTCCGGAAATTTGGGCGTCATAACAAACTCTTACATAGGTGGGTATGATGAATTTATTATATTCCATTTTAAGACGGTATTTAAACTCTATTTCATAGTAGTTTTAGGAAGTATTTTTTGTTTTAAAAAATATTTTAGAAAAATGTACTTGATAAATTTTTAAAATGCATTTAGGTTGCGTTTGGTTTTATAGAATGTATTAAAGAAATAAACAAATGTTAAGAGAAATGGTTTTATTCTGTTTGGTTGTAAATTAAATTCTAAAATTACAAATATAATTAGTCTATTTAGAACTTATATGACTGTAATGCAATCTTTTATAATGGTTTTCTTCTCTTCTTTTTCCTTCCTATGTTTTTCCATTGCATTTTCCTCAATTTTGAGGAATAAATATAACCTTAAAAACATTTAAAATACTTTTAAATAAATAGTGTTAAATTTTTAGGAATTCTTGATCACCTAACCATATGTTTCTAGTCTAATAATATTATAAACATAATAAATTCCAAATATAGTGGGCCAAGATATACATAATATGCAATTCTAAATAATCATGTTTCTACCATTATTCAAGAAGATATTAGTTAATATGGTGACGTACTTATGTCCATTGCCGGAAGTCGTTGAATATACGAGTTAGATCTTCAAGTCGATAGTTATAATGACAGAGTTTGTCTCTCTTTAGTGATAGGAATGTAGAGAAGAAGAGGAATTGGGGTTCTTTTCACGTATGATTAGGGACCAACATATGTTGTATGAATATATGGGATTCAGATATTTTCAATTGGCCACTATCAATTAGAAATATCCACAATATATCTACACATTAATTCCATGGCAATTGTACTCTTAAGCCAATTACTTAATTCCAATTCGTCATTTTGGTTGTATAGGTAAAATTGATAACATGGAACATATTGTGTATTATATGTGGGCCATCATAATTGTGAAAATATCAACAATCTCCCAGCAGCGTAAATGTAACCTTACAAATATGTTCAACTAAATAAACTCAAAATTTGCTATCATAACCTTATGGTATATCCAAGACAATCTCGTCCATAAACTATATCGACATAGGATCAAACGTGTTTATTCTTGTTAATGTAACTAAACCCATCAATGGTCACGTACATAAGCATAGTCGATGACATAGATCAGTCAGCGTTATAGCATACGTGCATGCAATGTGATCTCTACATCTATTTCCAATTGGTGCTTTATTATTTATTTAAATGAGATAAAAATTTTATAATAAAATATATATATGAAATAGACAAAAATCTATAACTAATAAGAAAAATATCAAAGTATAATAAAATGTGTACCAAAACGTATAAACACTAAAATAAATGACCATATAAACTCCCTCTGTAATCATATCTCAATCATTACTTGACACCCATATGGCTTGATCATGTGCTCATGAAAGACCCTGGGTGGTAATGTTTTTGTAAGTGAATCCACTATCATGGAGTTTGTTTTGATGTGCTCTATAGCTATCTGTTCAATATGAACTTTATCTTTCACAACTAGGAACTTAATGTCAACATTATTTGACTTGTACGAGCTCTTGTTGTTATTGGAGTATAGCACTATAGATTTATTGTCATATCTGACTAATGGTTTGTCAATACCTTCCCATCTTGTGACCCTATGTGAAGTTTATCCACTCCATGATTTAATGCCTCAAAACATGATATAACCTCTGCTATCATGATGGAAGCCTGAGTGTTTGTTTGACATCCTATCTAACAAATAACATCGACAACATGAAAATATAGCCTCCATGCTTGAATCTTCCCTCTTTGTCTTGGCATCCGGCTTGAAATCAGTCGAGAATACCCAATGATCTCTAGATGATCTGATCTCCTATATGTGACCATATAATGCTTTGTTCTCTTATCAGTACCTCATAACCAGCATTTGCTTTCCCGATGATCCGTATGGGGTTACTTAAATACTGTTAAAACCTACGATGCGTAATGTAATATCGATACGTGCCAAAATAATTCAGACTTCCTATTATTGATGAATAGGGAATCTTCCTCATTTCTTGGACTTCCATGCTATTCTTTGGGCATTAATTGAGACTAAACTCGTCTCCTTTAGCAACCAGGGTGTCATGTGGTTTGCATCTCTGCATGCCTAATCTCTTAAGTACCTTATCAATATAGCTTATTTGTGATAATCCAATAATCCCTCAAGAACGATCTCGATGGATATGGATCCCTAATCTGAAAAGGAATTGTCACGGGTCCGCTATCAAATGTTTTGATAAAAGTCTCTTAGTGTCATCTGATAAGCCTATATCATTTGTGACGTATATCATCAACGCCTGAAACCGAGAAAAATATGCTTACTCCCACTGAATTTGTGTTACACACAATCTTTAACAATGTTTATCTCAAAACCAAATGAGGTAATCACTTGATGAAATTTATGATACCACAGTAGAATGCTTATAAAGTCCATAAATGGATTTTGTCAATTTGCAAAACCATATTCTTTGGTCTTGACTGCGAGATTTCATTGCATATAAATTGTTTTGTCAATATCCATTTGAAACGTTGTTTTTGAAACATCCATTTGATGTAACAAGATAAATGTACAAGTGACATGATTGTTCTAAAAGAGTCTTTCGATGAAACGGAAGATAGAAAGTCTCTTTAAAATCAATCTGCGATCATTGATGCAGCAGATCAAAATGTGTCGTCTCACAATTGTTCTTCACAAGGAATCTTTGATGACAGAGAGAAAGAACCTTTAAATCAATCTCGTTTTGACATCCATTTGATGTAGCTCAAGATCAAAATGTGCAACAAGTACCATGATTGTTCTTAAAGAGTCTTTTGATGAAACCGGAGAAAGTCTCTTTAAATGAATCCCTTCCTTTTGAGTAATGTCATTAGCTACAAGACGAGCTTTATTGTAAGACCCCATAAAATTATAATTTTATGAAAAAGGGTAAAATGGTAATTTCGGTCAAAATCCGGAATTTTTCTAGATCTCGGATGACGAAACGGACTTTACCGTTAGAATCGTCTCCCGAAATCTAGTTACCCGTCGATTCGTGGTCCAGGAATGAAGTCGGAATTTCACGTTTTTTGAGCAAAGTGGTGTGGGACACTTGACACATTTTGAGTGGGCGAGGAGTGCATTGTAAATATCACAAAATAGATCAACCGCCGATCAAAGTCTTCAGGCCATAAGTAACATGTGGCATCATGTCATCGGAGAGAAATCCACTATTAAGGATAAGTGAATAGGGAGGAAATCCAAGAAGTCAATGAGAAATGGACATGTGGCAAGTGAGATGACATCCCACTTGACCACTATCTTCTCCCAACTTGTTTGGGAAGAAGGAAAAAGAGAGAGAGACAGAGAGAGGAAAGGAAGGAAAGGTTTTAGAGAGAGAGTGTCTACCTTCTCCTGATTTATGATGATCGGTCCGTATTTCCGGCCAATTAGAAAGCGAAGTTGGTCTGTTTGCAAGGGCTGCGCTAGATCTTGGTATTGTGGGTTTGAAACTCAGTGAAAGGTCTTCTCCTACTTGGATATTCATTGTTTAAAAGGCCATGAAAATGGTTTTGGGTGTTGTGAGGTTAAAAATGGCCATGAATTTCGGTTCCAAAGAAGTGGAGCGGAGTGTTAGTGTGGCGTCCATGGACAGCCCATACTTTATGGAATTATTAAAAGTCGGATTGATGGTTGGGCGAAAATTTGTCCATGTGTTTCTTGCATGTGCTTAGGTGGAATGGCAGAAATGTGTATGATGATATGTTAATGCATGCTGATTGATGCGTTAACATGAATGTTTTGAATTATATGAAATAATTGTGTGTGCCATTGGGAATTGGATATATGAATTGGCATCATTGCATTCATGCACAGGTGACATCAGTTGAGTAGTTGTGGGTGCGGTATGGTTCTGTTCTGCTCTCGGTGAATGTGGGTTGAGTTGTCTTTGGATTCGATCGATGAGAGACTCATAGTTCAAATTATGAAATGAGAAATAATTAATGTGTGTTGGGCGTTCTTAGAACTCGGGTGTAGGAGACCCGTGGTATTATCCGAAAGGTCCTCCATGGGTGTGAGAGACCCGAATGGGTGTGAGAGACTTGCAGTACTATCTGAAAAGGTTTTGCACGGGTGTGAGAGACATGCGGTACTATCCGAAAATTTCTGTATGGGTGTTAGAAACCCGCGGTGTAATCCGAAAAGTTCTGTTGCCCAAGAGAAAACACATGGTCATGTTTATCACTTAGACTTAGAGTTGAGTGGTAGGAGTCAGGGTTGACTCGGGATGGGTTACCGATGTGAATTACGTGGGTGTTGGTGATGACAGGCACCGGTATTTGGGTGTCATTTGCATGACCAGTGATGATTGCCACACTTGGCATAGGCATGTGTGATGGAGTTGGTGAGTGACTTAAGGTATGGGCATGGAAACATTTCATGCATGATATAAATCATTCCATGTATGCATCGTATATTGTATGGTATGTGGATGTTGTGATGTGCCATTGCATGTGCATTTTAGGTGGGGAGTAGCCCTAATAGGAAAATTCAACTACTGAACATTGCTTACCCCTTCATGGGATCCCCCTTTTAGGTACTTTCAGGCGGTGGCTCATAGAGGCGGGATTATGAAGCGGACGGGCTGTGGCCTTGATTGCATGTTTTGTGTATATATTAGAACTGATTAGTTTTAATATATGTTTTTTGTATTAAAGTGATGTAATAACTCTTGAATCTACTCGAAAACGTATGGTTTTGGCTTGTAGACAGTATAGATGATGGGCTGTTAGATCATTTTACTCATGTATGGATCTCATGATATGAGACACATGTTTATGAGGTTGACGATTAGTCAACGGGACCCCAGAGAATGGGCGTCACATTGTACTCATTGCTGAATCCCTCTTGGTTTTAAAAATCCATTTGCAACCCGATAGGCCTCACATTTTTACGGTAGTGGGGCAGGTTCCCAAACTTTTTTTATCTTTGCATAGACTTGCTCTCCTCATTCATTGCATCAATCCATCTATGAGAATTGGAACTTTCAATAGATTGACGAAGTTGATTGGACCATTTTCCAAAATGCCATAGTTTTCCTCATGTTCCTAGAGAAATATGATATAAACATCTTAAATTGCTTTTCTCCTTTCTCTAGTTGATCGCCTTAATGGCACAGGTTCTTGAGGTTGTTGAGTTTGTTGTTCAGGAACAACACCCTTATCTTGAATAGGGAAAAACTCAATATGATCATGTTGTCCTACATGATTCACAAGAGGGAATTTGACATTGTCATGTTGAGGTTCCAGAGTCACTTCTTGATCAATGACAGGTATGGAAATATCACTAGAAGAAAAATGGCCATTGATGACATATTATCTTGACCTATAGGAATATATGTCAATTTTTTTCATTTAAATGTTCAACTATGGCATATAAAATTTAATAAGAAGAAATAATGACATATGTAAACTCTACTTAATATTCCATGACCTTATATGAAACTATAAAGTCGAAAAATTAATGTATTCATGTAATAAAATTATTTGAACAAAAGTAACAATGACACATATGAAATTAATGAAAATTTTCTTGAATTTATAATAATACAATGTTTATAGAAAAATTTTAAGTTAATGTATATAGTTAAAATATTCTTGTGTCAAAATTGGTAAAAGCTATCTTAACAAATAATATAAGTAAATGTAATCCCATTTATAAATTTATTAACTTTATATTAATAATGTTAAAAATCTGACAACTGTTATGAAATACATGAATGAATAACTATTCATATTAAATCATATACATTATAGCATTAGATTCTGTATTAAACGCGTCATGCTATATACATCGATGAATATTCAATGCTTTAATATAGCACAATTAATAACCTACATTTCCTATAAAGTATGAATGCCCATCTCCACTATTAAATGTATATATATTCAATGCATAGACATTAATGATATGTGCATCCTTGTGTTCTTATAAATAGAAGCTTAGTTTTGGAAGAAAATATAACAGAAGAAGAGAATGAAAGAAGAAAATATACAGTGAAAATAAAATTTCTCCTCTGACTTTCTCTACCATCTTTGGTGCTTATCTACTTTCTCTTCTTAATCTCTCTCTATTCTCTCTATTATATTCTTACGCGCAATATTTTACAATCGTTATTAGATACGAAGATCTATCAATTGAGTAAATATTTTTGCAAATTATGATATTCTTTTTTTATTAATCAACATAACTTCATCTTCTTATCAATTCTTCTTTTTTTCTTTTCTTGGCACGAAGCCAAATTTCGACCTAAAGTATCATACGCTCCTGAGAGTAGGCGGTGGATATTTGAAAATCCTTCTAATTAATTTAAGGATTCATTTGTTTTGCAAAATTATGGCAAATATTGAAAAGCCCAATTCACATCTCGAAGTGAGTGGAAATATTATCTATCCTGGTGCCGACATGGGAAATGCACCTCCAAGGAGCAAAGATCTTTTCGCAGAAATTACGAAAGCGGAACATAATACAAAAAATCAACAATCACACTGATTTTTATTGATCGTCATTTGCATGAGGGCTATAGACTCAACTGCTTTATCGTTAAAGAGACCCTCAAGCCTTGAAGTTGAAGGATGAAGTATAGTCTATACTAAGATTATTTATCCTTCCTCGAAGCCGCAATATAGTGGCAAAATCTCGGACCTGAGATTTTAAATCGGTGTCGACTATAACTCAGCTTTGTTGATATTGTTTCTCGGCAGATTATGTGTGTAAACTCTTGTTCGGAAACTGACAGAGAAAACTTCCTCCCACCTTCCATGCCCCGAATGTTGTATTGCAACGGTAATGCAGAAGCGCGTCAATTTATAATGCTCGATTTAATTTCTGTGCTCCTCCCTTTCTTGAGCAAACTAATGAATTCTTTCAAAAATCGATCTTAGACTGATGTTTCAGCTTCAAAGCACATGCAAACTCGAGAAAATTATTGGCCAAAACACCAATTTCTGTGTAATTAAGAATATAATCCTCGAAGGGTGTGAGAAGAATTAGCATACTGAAATCTAACTTTGGCCCGAATCATGACAAGAAATGAAGGTGACTAATGAAAGTATTTTGCCATCGGTTATTGGCATGGTAGACCTTGGTCCGTGCTTGTCGTACGCCAAAGCACTTTGTTGATCTATACAAGGCATCTTTAAAAAATACGGGAAAATGTGGTGAATCTCACGCCATTGAAATTAATCCTGCTTCCATAACCACTGTTGAAGCCAACAATATCTTTGTTGGTGGGACTCCTCTTGCTCTGAAGTATGGCCATCCTGGATGTCTCGATTTCTCTTTGAGGACCTTTGATTACTTTGATGAAGCATAGGAATGGTGGATGACATCTTAGATTTAATTTATGATTCCTATAATAATTTCTTTTCTAGTTGTTTTTCTTTAAATGTATTACCTTTTTATTGTTCTTTAATATGGTTATGCAATGAAATGCTTATGAACTTGATATAATATTTATTATTTTGAAATTTTATTTGACCTTATAACTAATATGAAAATTTTATGATACTTGACACCTGAAGTTGTCAACATAAATGCAAATGGAAAACACCGAGAAAAGGAAGTTTGTTTGCGCCGAATGGTGCATCAACGCATACCATATTTCGTAGTAGACACTTTTCACCGATGGAAGCATTCGTAAGACACATGTCCATAATATCTGGTCCTATTCTGATTATTGATGGTTTAAAGTGCCACAATTGTTTTGCAAGGTACCATCACGCATGTGAGAATGCATTTCTAAGCGATGAGTAAAAGGTCTACTTAGCTTCAAAGATGTACGTCGTAATGGGTTCCATGTTGAGACTGTTATAGTACCAATAAAGATATAGTGGCATTACCTCTTATAAGATGCGCACAAGAAGACCATCCATGAGAAGCTAAGCTTCTTCTATGGGTTTATGTTGTGTCGCCGATTAAGGCGTTTGAAACCTACTCACCATATCTTAGAGATTGGTAAATGGGATCAGTTTGGATTATGGCATGATATTATATGCCACGAAGAAGCTGTTAGTCGTAGAATAATCCAGAATACAAAGGGCACCCTTTAAAGGATTACAGGTACATTGTTGTCGAAGATTATAGTGTAGGCTTGTTCCGCAGAAAACTCATTATCAAACCTTCTACTAACAAGGGTTGATCTTGAATCCCATACATTCGCAAAGAATTTAGGGTGATATTTGTGGACAATACAACCGCAAGTGGACATTTCGATATTTTATGGTACTGAGTGGACGCATCTTGTAGATGGTCCCATGTTTGTCGCTATACTCCGCGATATCTGCACACGTTTACCTACGCGCTGATTATAAAGCAGACACGATTCACGTTATCCAATTAAAGGTATAAGGATGGATAATGCTAGTGAATTTACATCAAGTTTTGATACATATTGTGCTTCACTTTCGAATGTCGAGGTTGAGCACCGTCGCATATGTTCATACTCGAAAATGGATTAAAGCTGAATCCTTAATTAAACATATACAAATCATTGCAGCGCTCTGATAGTGAGAAGATGAATCTCTGTGATCTGACATAGAGGTCATGCCGTTTGCATCTGTTCGCCCCTAATAAGGTGCGCCCCCTTGCTAGTCTCCTACAAATCTCCCCTTGAATGGTTCTTGGGTTATAATTTCAATATTTCATTCGCACCTTTGGTTGTGCGATCTGGTGCATTGCACCCACCAAAAGAGCAGAAAATGGGTCCCAGGTTTGGGCATTTATGTTGGGTTTGGTCTGCCGATCCATCATTAGGTTCTTGAAACCGACTAAGTGATCTTTTCTTGCGCGGATTCGCAGTTGTCATTTGATGGGCTATGTTTCCATCGATTGGACCCCCAAATTGAAATGAACACAGCAAAAACTAGGATAAGGTTTCTCTGGAATGAGAAAATTTTGTCTAGTCAACTTGAGAACTCTTGAGTGCAGCAGTCTGATTATATCCATTTCTGAGGCTATAATAATAGACTTCTGTGAAGCAATGATGCTACTAGTGCAATCATATTCAGTATGATATAAATGGATAAGTGTTCTGAAGGACAATTTAAAATGGATGAAAATCCCTACAGGTTGAGCGTGGTAGGCGATAGGATCAAAGACAGCATTCTGCACCAGCGAAGGGAAAGGTGAGTCCACTCCCGGAAGAGGCACAGTCTTTGTGCTTACTTCTAAAAGAGCTTAATGCGCCCGAAGAGGCATAAACCCATGAAAGGAATCACGATACTGAATCTTAGAATTCATTTATATTGTAATGAGATTTGGATCGAAATAAAATCATCATTGATGATGTTTTGCATTCAGTTGCTCATAAAATTATGGATGATGATTGTGAGCCGCAATCTGTGTGAATGCCGTCGAGCAAAGGTGATAAGTGGGAGGAAGCAGAATTAAAACGGTCAAAGCTACCACTAGCTAAGCAGGGAAGTTTTGGACCCTGCTTCGCATCGATAATGTAAAACTCGTTGGATATAAATGGGTATTTGTCAGGAAACGAAATGAGAAAAATAGAGGTTGTCGGTATAAAAGCTCGACTCGTTGCCGAGGTTCTCAGAGACACAGGATTGATTATGATGAGACATATTCACACAATGATGGATATGATTACATTTCGTTTTCTCATTAGTGCAGTACTCTTTGAAAAATTGGAAATGCGTCTTATGGACATTGTAGTGACATATCTATACAGGCTCATTAGACTCAGATATTTACCATGAAAAATTCGAGGATTCAAATGCCTAATGCATGCACTCCCATAACTTATTCTCGATAAAATTAGATCTTTGTACGGAGTTAAAACAAATCGATTAAATGGTATCAACGCCTAAGTGAGTACCTAATTGGGGAAAGGGCACAAGAATGATCCCTATACGCCCATCGTGTTTATTAAGAAATCGAGAAGCCGGATTTGCTATTGTAGCGGTTTATGTCGACAATATAAAATTAATTGGAACTCGGAAAATTAGTTAAAATCCTGAGTATTTGAAAAAGGAATTTGAAGTTAAAGATTTGGGTAAAACCAAACTTTGTCTTGGTCTACAACTTGAGCATAAAGAAAATGGAATAATCGTCCATCAATCATCATACATTGAAAGATTACTTAAACACTTCAACATGGACAAGGCTCACCCATTGGGCACTATGTGGTTGTAAAGGTCTACTCTAAATCCCAAAGGATCGGTTTGATCATAGAGAATCGATGAAGAGATACTTGGTCTGAAGTACCATATCTCAATGCAATTGGAGACTCCTGATGTACTTAACACAATGTACGAGACCCGAGACATCGCTTACTGCCGGTAAATTTGGTAGCACGTTTTAGTTACGAGCCAACTGGAACCTTTGGAATGGAATTAAACATATTTTTCGTTATCTCGAGGAACCGCAGTTGGGATTACTCATTATTCGAGAATCTACTACCTTTGGTTTAGTTGGATACGATCTTTGGATATAGATCTTATCCACATAAAGCTCGCTCTCAAACTAGTTATTTATTTTGATATAATGGCACCGCCATTTCTTAGCGTTCTAAGAAGCAATCGCTAGTAGCTACATTTTCTAACCACTCTGAGATCATTAGCTTTTTATATGAAGCTGGAGAGAGTGTGTTTGGATTCAAGATCATTATAACACATATTCACAATTCTTGTTGCTTAACACCGGTTACAAATTCTCCTTTATAATTTATGAAGATAAATGCTGCTTGTGTTGCCTGAAGTTAGGGAGGATCATCAAAGGTGATAGGACGAAACATATCTCGCTAAATTTTTCTATACTCTCCTTGAACTCGAAATTACGACAAATTGATGTTAAGCATATTCAATCATAAATAATCTTGCGAGATCATTTTACCAAATCATTGCCAACGTTAACTTTTGAGAGTAGTATATGGCATTGGTATCACGGCGAGTTCATAAGATCTGAATTAACTAGCCCAGCGGTGATTTTATATAAGCTCAAATTGAGGGAATATTGTGAATTTATACGTACTCTTTTTGTCCGGTTTTTGTCCATTGGGTTTTTCAAACAGGTTTCAATAAAGCCAATTAATGCATCCATAAAAGGAGAGATCATAAATTTCATGCACTCTTTTTCCTTTTGTCAGGTTTGTCCTTTAGGTTTCGAAGCTTAAGGTTTTTAATGGCGAGTATCATTCGTCTGCATTCATGAATACAATGAATATTCAGAGTGTTATGAAATACATGAATGAATATTTATTATATTCAATGTACCTATTATAGCACATTCGTAGCCTATATACATCAATAGATATATTATGGCACATTCGTAGCCCTATATACATCGATAGATATTCAATGTACCTATTATAACACATTAAGTAACACATTCTACATATGAATGCCCATCTCCCTATTCAATGTATATATTCAATACATCGACATTAATGATATGTGCATCCTTGTGTTCTTATAAATAGAAACTTAGTTTTGGAGGAAAATATAACAGAAGAAGAGAATGAAAGAGGAAAATATACAGTGAAAATAAAATTTCTCCTCTGACTTTTTCTACCATCTTTGGTGCTTATCTACTTTCTCTTCTTAATCTCTCTCTATTCTCTCTATTATATTCTTGCAACGCAATATTTTACAATACAACTTATTTCTTTATATTCTTTCTATATCCAATAAAATCAATAAATAACTTGTGAGAAATTCTTAAGAAAATAAGTTGCCATTAAAAAATTTGTAAGAATTTGAGAAACTATGACACATAAATTTTTTTTTTTGAATTGAATATTTATTCTTTATGAAATATTTATATTCCACTGCAAGAAATGGGAGAATCAACAGTAAATTTTTGAAGAATGAAAAAAATATAATGAATTTTAGTTATTATCAATATAAATTTTTGAAGGATGAAATAAATTATAACTAATTTTAGTTATTATCAACAAAATTTTGGGGGCATCGAAAAATTATTATATGCAACAATTTAATAGAAAATAAATAATTTATGCCATAAAAAATATTGACAAAAAGAAATTCATGGCAAGAATTATTCACGAGAAGTTTTTCGAAAATAGTGGCATTTAGTGATGATTCTTTTTCACAAGATATATTTTTATAACCGTATGTTTTATTAATATTTCATTAATAAGAACAATGAAAATTTTAGAAACAAGATTTTGTTTTTGGCCTATTGCTATTTTGCAAAACGTTGTATTGTTGTCCCTAGATATTATATTTTAATTTATTTCTAATGATATATAAATTAATTTAGATTAGATAATATTGTGTAGCATTCAAATATATTTAATTTTTAGGTCTTACAGTGCACATTTATTGAAATATAAATTCTGAAGTTTTATAATTATATTTAGATTCAGATCATACACATATAAGTCTTCAATCATTGGATCACATAAGATAAATTGAATAACCTAATATATATATATTTTTCATGGAATACGTTCATGAGTAAATGTCTTTCAACCCATAAGCATGGTTGTGACGCCCCAAATCTCGGGGTGTCTCGTTAACAACCCGTCAACCTATGGAATACCTGTGTCTCATATTATAAGACCTATACGTGAGTAAAAATGGCCACTTAGGCCCATACATCAATACTCATAAAAAATACATCAATTGTATTACAATAGTTCAAGAGTTATTACATTACTCTTAAGCAAAACATATATCAAAATTTAAAGTTTTAATACATGTTATACAAAATGAATACCAAAGCCACAATCTGGCTTTCTTCTAAAACGCGACCTCTAGTGACCCCATCCTCCTATTACCTCCACAATACTTGGAAATAAGCGATCCCTCGACGGAATTGAACAATGCCCAATAGTGATAATTTTTCTACATGGGTTACTCCCGCCCTAGTTACACATATGTAATAGCCAATCACACTCCAGCAAATCACGACTGATCCTCTTGAATGTCTACGTCGCGTCCCATGTCTCAGTCTCCCAGGCTCCTAATATGCTGCTAAGTCAAATCACGGCCCAATACGGTTTTCAAAACAAAGACGTTTCTTGAAAACAAATTACCGAGATTCGGTAAATATATTGGACTACCCTCCGAGGTGAATTGCTGGATAATTTTCAGAGACAGTTGTAAGTGCACTTGCCGAGATGAGCTTGTTGGACCTCTGAGAAATTCTTCGGAAAAATCTTCATGAAATTCCTTTCTGACCATTTGCACTTTTCTTTTCATTTTCGTGTCATGCACTCACACCTATCGTTCTAAGGTGCCCCGGTGCATATGGAATGCATTATGCCAATTCCAAACAATTCATGCTAATATATTTACATACATATATTAACAAAATTGACTCACATAATGTGATGCCCCAAAGCCAGGAAGTCGTTGACAACTTGAAATCTTTGCAGAACTAATCTTGGATGGGTAACCGACACCACTTCGCGAAAATCGGGCGAGTATCCAGCACTTATGCAGGGGCTATACCCGAGAGTACAAACCTGTCCCAGCTGTCAACTTGCCTAGCCCACATAAGGTTCATACGAATTAAAATGGTAAAAATGGCCACTTGGGCCCTACGGTAATACTCTGACAAACATATCCCAACCAAAATATACTACATGGTTGAGTTTTACATTGCTGCCAATTCAGCATATATTAAATTTACAATTCTAATACATGTTATACAAAATCAAAGCCACAAGTCGAGCTCTTCTCCAAACGGCCTTTAATAAGAGCCTGCCCTCTCGTCAACTCCACTGTACTTGAAATAGTGATCCTCGACAGGGGTGAGCAAAGCCTAGTAGTGATAATTTCACCATGGGCCTTACTCCCACCTAAGTGCACATGCATGACAACAATGCGTTCAAACAGTTTCATGAACCACTCGAATGTCTACATGTACGAGCCCATGTCTCGAGTCATAAAGGCTCCTCACACATGCCTAAGCCAATATGCGAGTAAAAATATCCGGTTCAAAACAAAAGCTTTTGTTCTCGAAAACACTGCGGTTGGTAAAATGTTGGACTACCCTCCGAGGCGAATTGCTGGATAACTCTCCCATGATCCTTGGTCCTCATCAGTGATACGATTGGGCGTCCACAAAGGCAATTCTTCGGAGAAAATCTTCCTTGAAATTCCTTGCACAAACATTTTCATTTTGTTTCATTTCATATCATACCTCCTCATAATATTCTAGGGTGCCCGATTGCATATGGAATGCATGATACTTAGAAATCCAAACTTATTCAACTACTAATACCTCTGTTCACATGCATATATATTAACATAATTAAATCTGAAATCATGATATGCAAATTTTCACCCGTCAATACACCAAAGTAGCTCCCTTGAAGCTAAGGTATAAACCTAAGCAATTCATTTTGAATCACTTAACAAAACACATTTTCACACCAAAAATTTAGTGTCACTATTCACGTGAACAGTGAAACCCTCGGGTTACTGTTCACGACCACATAAATAGGAATTTTCTTCACTCGATTCAAAGCTTTTGAGACAGAATTTACGGCTAAAACAAGCCTCAGAACATTCCTAACCATTTACATGACTCTTAGCCAAAGAATAACCCAAGTGGAAAAGATCCATACCTCTTGGAGTTGTCGGAACTCCACCAAATTGGTGTCCACGCGTAGCCCTCGCCGAGTAGAGCAACTTTGCTTCTTGCTCCATCGAGAACCGACAGTCCGATCGACCGGAAATCTAGAGAGAAGGCACACTTTCTCTCTCTAGAAATAAAAAACCCAAGCTCACTGCATCTCTTACAGCCTACTGCACGATTTGAGCTCAAAAATGAAGGAGAAGGTCACTATTCACATTTTTGTCTTATCTCATTAACAATTCAAAAATTCCCATCATGTCCCATTTTCTAGATTTTTGACACTTGACACACTCTAGGCCGTCCATTTCCATCATCTCTCTAATCTTGCAACATATGTTCACATGGTACATGCCAGTGGATGTTTGTCACATCACATGTCTCTCAAACACAATTTCGACAACCGTTACCCCGGTGCCTCAGCGGTAAATTTTGAGCGTCTCGGAATTAAACGAAGTCGGCGTGTTAAGTGGAATTTGGCGAGAGGAGCGATTCCAGCGGTGAAGTCGTTTAGTCATCCGAGATCTACAGAAAAATTTTAGATTTTACCAAAATTACAATTTTGCCCTTTTGGAAAATTGGAGTTTTCTGCGGTCTTATTCTCCCTCCTTAAAAGAATTTGGTCGAAGTGCAGACCATTCCCTAAAAAACTCACATGAAAATGCAACGTGCACTGGAGCCATTGCATGTAAGCTAGTCATTTAAATGAGCGACTAAATCCGTACCTTCGTCCTTAAGCAAAGAAGGGATCGGTGGCCCACTTTAGCCGTGTCATCGCGCTCCCGTTGACTCCTCCACTCCCGCGGTCTTTTGCCATAGCACCCTCTCACTATACACCTCACGGTCTTGCGTCGTACAAAACCTAATCCCGGCTATCCTGATACTGTAATTCACTCCTCGAAGGTCCCATCCCGAGTGTCAGCCTCAATCCCCAATCCTTTACATGAAGTGGATGCAGAGTGTACCTTCGGGCGTGGAGACGTGAAATACCTCGTGGACACGACGCTCTTTGGCGGTAAACGGCAGTAGCCCTGCGCGCTACCCTCTTGAGTATCTCGAAGGGCTGATGAACCTCAGCGTGGCTTCCTAAACTCTGAACTTGGCCTCCTCTCTTAGGCATCACCTTGAGAAGTGTGATCTCAGCCTCGAACTCTGGGGTGGAGCATGGGTACATCAACATGGCACCACGTCGGCTGCGGGCCGTGAAAACATTTGTCGTATCAAACTCACACCTTCTCGGAGGTGTCTCTGTCAGTCCCGAGGACCCGAGTGATGGAGCTCTCCTCCTCAGTCCAACGCCGGTGATCTGCATGGCCTCCCATACAATGCCTCATATGGTGCCATCTGTATACTCTCCTGATAATTATTGAAGAGCAAATGCTCTTCCCATCTACCCTTATGATCCAGGACGCATGCTCGCAGCATGTCCTCTAACACCTATGTAGTCCTCTACGATTATTGGAGTAAATACGTGGGTGAAGTTGTACTCATGGTCAGTCGTGTGCCCATAGCCTTTTGGAAACTCTTCTAAAAGTGCGCCGTAAACCTCAGGTCTCTATTTGTCACTATGGATACTGGTACTCCATGTAGCTGGACTATCTCTTGAATGTACAACCGGCAGAATCTCTCTAATGTGAAGGTCATCCGCACGGCTAGAAAATGTGCCGGCCGTGAGTCGGTCCCTTATCACCGTATTGCGTCATGTCTGTGGTGTCGGTGGTAGTGGGTCCACGAAATCAAAATGCGTGACGTGCTCCCACTTCCACTTAGCCACCTCCCGATGGTGAAGCAGCCTGGCATCCTTTTGGTGCTGTTGACCTTAACTTTGTGACATGTGAGACATCGTCAAACAAGTCCCGTGTCTCTTCATCCGCTCGGTAGTGCGCGATGAAGATCTTGGTATCTTGGTGCCACTGGATGCCGCAGTAGTGTCGAGAAAGATGAAACTCCACGAGATCTCCTCTCTCAAATTGGTGGCCAGAACCCACTTTACGAAAATGCTCTATACTGGAGCATACCATCGCGTGGGCCGGTCCGACCCTCGTCACATGTACCTGGTAATGCCAGGTCCACGATGGACACTATCTCGAGTCCTTACGGGACTCAATCGCTCTGCTCAACGAGACGGTGTAGGCTACTAAGCCACTGACGTCTGCTGTGCTGCTTTAGGCCCATCTTAGTAGCCCAGCGTCACAGGTCTCGAGCATCCACCACTCGAGGCTATACTAACCAATGCTCCCGTGACTTAGTTGGTACATCGGCCACCACATTTGCCTTACTAGGTGGTAATGCAAGTGAAGTCATAATCATCTAGGAACTCCATCATCTTAGTTGCCTCATATTGAGGTCAGTTGTGAAGATATGCCCGAGACTTTTATGGTGCGAGTACACAGGAACTCCTCGTATAAGTAGTGGCACCGTCTTCAAAGGCGAAGACTACGACGCCAACTCCGCTAATCATGTGTGGGGTATTCTGCTCATGATTCTTCATGGTGAGACCATAGCTACTACCCTCCGGACTGCATCAAAACATCCCGGTTCGGCCTCGAAGCATCCTGGCCACATTGTGTCTTTTGTCTGTCTGGGGCCCATCCGAGATAGAGCTGAAGTAAGTCTCCTCTTCAGCTCCTGGAATGCCTCCTCGCATGATTATCCCAATCAAACTTATTGCTCCTTAGAGATTCAGTCTCGTCATAGGTGCGCTAATCCTAGAGAAATCCTCGATAGATCCTCTATGGTATCTAGCGATCGAGAAACTCGTGTCGGCGACCTTGGCCTCCCAACTCATCACAGCCTCGACCTTCTCGGGGTCCATTGACACGCCTGTTGCTGACACCACGTGTCCCAATCTCACCTGATGGCAAGACTCGCGCTACTTGAACTTAGCGTCTGGTGATGATCAGCGCGTAAAAACGATCCTACCAGTGATACTCATGCTCCACTTTCGATTGGTGAATCAAAAATGTCATCCACGAAGACTACGACAAACTAATCTAGATGGGGTTGGAGATACCCTATGCATGGGGTCCATGGACCTTGCTGGTGCATTCGTCGATCAAAGAGGCATCGCGTAAACTCAAAGTTCCCATAGCGTGTCTGCTTATTTGTCTTAGGGATATCATCTCCACAACCCTCGGCTGATGGTAACCGATCTTGAAGGTCTATCTTGGGCGGACTCGTGCTCTCTCAACTGATCAAACAAATCATCAATCTCGACGGAGTACGATTCTTGATCGTAACCTGTTCCAACTTCACATGAATATTTTACAGTGAAGGGTCTTGTCCTTCTTCTTGTAAATAAAATTGGGCGCCCAGCGTGAAGTGCTCGGTCTAATGAACCCCTTATCCAATAACTCCTGTAGCTGGACTCGGAGTTCCTACAACTCAACTGGTGCCATCCTATGCGGAGTCATAGAGATGGGCGAAGTACAAGGGTGTAACTCGATACCAAAGTCTACAACCCTCTGCGGAGGCAATCCCGGTAGCTCATTCGGAAAAACATCCTCATACTCGCAAACTACTCGAGGTAGATCTAAGTCAGTCACCTCATCTATCTAGGAGTAAGGCTTTTATTAACCCATATGTCCACAAACACACAGACTCATTACACTGTCTGGGGCAAAATATCATGTTTAGCTCCACAAAAACACAACAGTGCGAATCCTGCGTATAGGCGGTAACCCTCCTGCGCTCGATGATGCTCTTCATGGCTGCTGACTGATCTCAGGATGTTGAACTGCGACATGTTCACTGACCCTCAAGTCCCTTTGTGAGTAGAATCCGGAGATCTCTAACTCGCAACCCGACATATCATCCACTATCCTCGCCTAATCCTAGTAGGAGAACTCACATTACAAGGGGCTCCTCGAGGCCTCCCGACCTCGCCAACTCACATCACAGCGATCTGGCATCTCTAAGGTGCAATACATTGAGACCTTATTCACATCTGAAAAATTTTATACACTATTGCCATGCATTCATAGGTAATGCAAGACAATAATTTCATATTTTAAATCATATGCAACAAAAATTTTATTTTATAAAAATTTTGCTATTTTCTTTATTAAAAAAAATTTTCTTTTATATAAATCATATATTTTCTTGTTTTTACCTTTATAAAACCTAGAAAAATTTTCTCCTCAACACACCCATTTTTTCCTTATTCATCTACTAGAAAGTACTAAACATGTATATTTTTTGGTACATGGATAAACCAAATAAATTTATTAAATTTTATTTTATCCATTTTTCTAATTTCTGCTTGTAAAACCTTGAAAAAATTTTCTTCATATCATTTTTTTTTTTAATTCTGGACTATTTGCTTGAAATTCCTCAGCCTCCTAAGGTTTTAATTTCTCCTGCTATTATCAAGCATACAAGCATAACTACACATCACACAACATTTCATTCACCCCAGATGCCTGAGGAATCGCGTTGATCTAACTGTGCCCATCAAGTCTAGGTAAACCGTATGCCAACTTCTTTTGTGCTTTCACTTCTCTCTAGTCACCAACAACTGAGTATACTAAGCTGATGTTTTCTGCTAATGACTATGGCCTAAGCGGAGTCCCCTGACCCTAGGTATTCGTATACTGGCTCGATCTTAGGCTGTGACGCCCCGAGCCGGTCGGGTTAATGACCGTCAACTGCGGAATAATCATGGATGTCGGGTAACTTGAGGCACCACTCATGAAAGAAATTAGGAGTTTCCTTTGTACGGGAGCTCTACCCAAGGTACAGCCTCCTGACAATCCAACTTATGACCCATCTCAGGCTCATATACAATTAAAATGAGTAAAAATAAGCCACTTGAATTTTCTTGTTAATACTCGCAACAAACATATCCCAACGAAGCCTCTTGCTTACACATAGTTCGAAGTTTTACATTACTCTTAATTCAACATATATTAAAATTTAATTCTAATACATATTTATACAAAATCAAAGCTCCCAATCGAGCTTTCTTCTCAAACGACCTCTAATGAGAGCCGCCTTCTCGATCGCTCCCTATACCTGAAATAGTGATCCCTCGACAGGGTGAGCAAAGCCTAGTAGTGACAATTTCCTACATGGGCTACTCCCCACCTAAGTGCACATGTAAATCTGATCATCTGAAACATTTCACTTGAACCTACTCGAATGTCTACATGCCCAAACCCATGTCTCGAGTCCTCACCGACTCCCTCACACATGCCTAAGCCAATATGCGAGTAAAAATATCAAGTTTTCAAAACAGAAGTTTTTTGTTCTCGAAAACTTACTACTGAGTTTCAGTAAAAATATTGGACTACCCTCCGAGGCGAATTGTTGGATAACTCTCCGAAACAGTCATGGTCCTCATCAGAGTGATCATTTGGGCGATCCCTCAAAGAAGCGATTTTCGGAGAAAATCTTCATGAAATTCCTTTCACAAACATTTTCATTTTTGTTTCATTTCATGTCATGCACTCACTCATAATATTCTAGGGTGCTTGATTGCATATGGATACATGATGCCAATCCCAAAACATTCATACTAATATATTCACATGCATATATATTAACATATTAAATCATAGAAATCATGTTATGCAAATTTTCATAATCTACTTGCATTAAGCTGCATGGGCTAATTAACAAACAAAAGCGTTCATTTTGAATCACTTAACAAAACACATTTTCACACCAAAATTTAGTGTCACTATTCACGTGAGCGCGGTGAAACCCTCGATTCTTGTTCACGACCACCTAAATAAATTTTCTCACTTTCGGTTCAAAGCTTTTGAAGAGACCGAGATTTAATAAAACAAACCTCAGAACATTCCTAACCATTTACATGACTTCTTAGCGAAGAATAAGCAAGTACGGAAAGATCCCTACCTCTTGGAGTTGTCAGAACTCCACCAAATCTGTGTCCACGCGTAGCCCTCACCACGTAGAGCAACTTTTCTTCTTACTCCGTCGAGAATCGATGGTCCTATCGGCCGAAAATCTTGAGAGAAGGCACACTTTCTCTCTCTAGAAATAAAAAACCCAAGCTCTTGCATCTCACCCACATCCTCTTGCCGCGATTTGTGCTCAAAAATGAAGGAGAAGGTCACTATTCACGTTTTTGTCTTATCTCATTAACAATTCAAAAATTCTCATCATGTCCCATTTTCTAGATTTTTTACCAAGCACATTCTAGATGGTGCATTCATCATCTCTCTAATCTTGCAGCATGTGTCCACATGGTACATGTATTGGATGACTTTGTCCATCAGCATGTCTCACCGAACCCGTTTACGACAGCGAGCACTGGTGCTCGAAGCGTGAAATTAAGGCTGTCTCTCGAGATTTGTGGCCCAGAAGTCACGACTAGCTAAGATTTCACAAGACGATTCCAACGGTTAAATCCGTTTCGTCATTCGAGATCTAGAAAAATTTCATATTTTTACAGAAATTATGATTTTGCCATTTTTCAGAAAATTGGAATTTTCTCGGGTCTTACACATAAATTATGTTATTCAATTTACAATAATAACACCAAAATTAGCTCACATGGGGTAATTAACAAATCAAGCAATTCATTTTGAATCACCCAAATCACACAACATATCACGTGAATAGTGAAACCCTAGGCTCGGCACTGTTCATGGCCACACAATAGGGATTTTCTCCACTCGATTCAAAGATTTTGAGACTGATAACACGACCATCTAGGCCTCAACAAACCCCCATCCATTAAAATGGCTCTTAGCCAAAGAATAAACCAAGTAGGAAAAGATCCCTACCTCTTGGAGTTGTTGGAACTCCACCAAATCGGTGTCCACACGTAACCCTTGCCGCGTAGACCGACTTTGCTTCTTGGTCCGTCGAGAATCGACGGTCCGAACGCCGGGAAATTTAGAGAGAAGTCACTCTTTCTCTCTCTAAAAACTGGATCTCCCACTCACTACACGTTTTTGTTCTTCAATTGAAGAAGAAAACTATTCATCTTTTGTTTTATTCATTTAAACTTTTTAATAATTCCCTTCGTGTCCTTAAGTTTTGGATTTTTGACACATGACTTAATCTAAGTAAATTCATCTCATCTATACCATTGTCATTATAACATATCATATCACATGGGTATATGTGGTAGGTGACTTTGTCACATCACATGTCTTTCACGAAACGTTTAAGACACCAGGTGCTCGAGAAGCGTGAAATTCCGCGACTATCTCGGGTCGGCGAATTTTGATTTGGTAGCTGATTTCGTAGGGTGTTCATGGTGATCGTTTTGTCATCGAGATCTAGAAAATTTCGAGTTTTAACCGAGGAGTACCATTTTACCCTTTTGAGAAAATTAAGAATTTTAAAGGGTTTTATGTGGTTACATGCTTCAATTAGAAATATACTGCTTCTAACATTTATTAGACATTCATTTTTAAAACTAATGTTAGATTATTATCCAAAAATTGAATATTATATATCATTGCAATGAAAAATATTTTTTTTTAAAAACCAAGGGTATATTCTCGCACTAAAGTTAAGTCTCATGATGTCCAACTAATCTAAATAATAAAAATATTTATTACTAATATTATGCAACTCTTCTAGCATAATGTTTATTGTGCATGGTCCACTTCAAAAAAAAAATTCATCCAATACCAATAAAATCTCTAACAATGATGCAATCAAATTTTCTAAAAAATAATTCATATTGGATATCATAGCCTAATTTATTACTTGGGAAGAGGAGGTTAAGCCTCCTTAAGTGGTGTTAATGGAAGTCCTCCATAAGGCAAATGACATAGGCTAAAAACAAAAACAAAATGAATGGGGAGATATATAAATGAATGGGCACCAACAAAACATTTGGTGGATTAACAAATACTAACGAAACTGAATCAATATGATAATTAATAGCTTGCATGAAGGGCACATCAGGCTTCCACTATGATAACTTTAAACCATCATGAATAATATACTATAAATTTCCAAGATCTTTAAAATGCTTGAATGAGTAAAAAGAAAAAGAAAAAAAACCAGATTAATGCACTAATTTTCTATTAATTACAAATATCTTGTTTATCTAAAATCCTAATACATAAGTGGCTGCCGAATTCAACAATCATAATTATGCTGATTCATATGCCTTTCACCGAACAGAGAATAAGGCAGAACAAAATTTTACTTATCACCTTAAGATACATGTACCATCTCAAATTATTTTATGCACAAATAGGCCTCAAAACTTAAAATTCAAATTATCATTATTGTTCATAATTTTTGTAACACATAAAGATACTAATGATTTAAAATATGAAATTTGCATACATGTGTCTAACTTCCACTTATATTTATAATTTTCAACTCTTCTAATACTTTCTTCCTTAGAAGTTTGGAATTAAATCAAACAAAATAAATGACAAGAAACATGAATATATTCAAGTAATAAAGTAGAAAATAAAATATATGAAGCAGGGAAATTAGAAGTACCAAAAATGGCAAAATGATAATAATAAATTGTCAGAATGGTTCAGGGTATTCTAGAAAATTCTCTAGATCTCGGATGATGAAACGGACTGCGCCATTAAATTCGTCTTGCAAAATCTTGTAACCCAGAAAAATTTCGTCGAATTCTGAGACAATTGGAATTTTTCACAAAGTTCCCAGGTATAAGTCTTCAGTGACTCCCAAGGCGATTTTTGCAGATGTGGAGAAGTCGGAAATTGCTTAAGCTAAGTTGTTAAAATAAATTGAACTGAAAATAAATAGAATTGTTTAGAGATAAAATGGACCTGAATGAGATAGATACATGGTAAAGTCAAAGGAGGATTTCGGCAAAGGGAGCGAGTAGAGAGAGAAGAATTTTTCTTTCTTTCTTCGGCTTTTCTCTAGATCTGAAAATCGGACTATGGAACACGTTAGAGCAAAACAAGAATGGATCTACACATCAAGAGCTACGCATGGGTACTAAAATCTTAGAGTTTCATCTAACTCCCTGAGTTAGGGAATTTTCCTACTTAGATTATTTCTATCCTAAAGGTCATTTAATGGCTTGGGATTTGCTTAGGATTTGCTTAGAGGCCGTGAGAGGCCGTAAATTTCAATCCCAATATTTTTGGATTGAGTGTAAGAATTTTTAGGAATTTTTGGGACTGTTTTAGGACAGTTGGGGCTGAATTTCGGGACTGTTTTTTGACAAGTCGTGTTGAATTTTTGGGACTATTTTCGGACAGTCTGGACAGGATTTTCGGAACTGTTTCGGGCAGTCCATGACTAGGTTGAGGTTTGGTTTTAATCCCGGGACTGATGTCTTCGGGTTTTGTGGTGTGTTTTTATAGCACCTCATTCCCGGCCCGACTCGATTGGCCGATCTGAATCGAGTCCGGGTTGCTAGCCAAGTTCATTTACCAAAACATATACAAAAACAAAATAACCGTTTAGGCCGACATTCCATTTCGTATAAACACTTTCAAATATGTGCAGAAGCGATTTCAATTGGTGATAAAACATTTACATTTAACAAAATGCATTTATAATGAAGGCATTCCATGCCCATTCAAAATAATATACAAAATCGTTTCAGAGTTTAACTCTTTTGATCATAAAACATCAATTGTTCAAAAGTAGGATGGGTGCGGCGAATTATATGCCTCGTAACTCTTGATGACTCGCTCCTCGATCTTGTCAACCGTTCACCATTCACTTGGTACCTCGCATAGATAAAAGCTACTTCATGTTTTCATGTTCGGTGGTTCTATCGTTATCTCTTTATTTCGAGTTTAAAATCAAATCATCAGTTTCATAAGACAATGCTTCGTACTTTCTTAAATGACTAATCTTGTTGAAGACATACATAAAGATATATTTTATTAATCCAATTACAATTCATTGGTCGTCTCAAACTATGTATTTTCATGTGCAACAAATCATTCATATTTATTGAATCATACCTTTTCATTACCATTATCATTTGCATTTTAAGCGCTATCGAATTTAAGCTTATCACTTCGATGCACATGATAACGAATCACCAACACCCAGTCTCATTTGGGATGCAGTCGATTTGTAAACATGGTTTTATAAAAATATGTACTCAGTTGTTATGCACTCAGATCTTGTCCCAGGACTCTGGGATCGATATGCCATAATATGATACGTTTGTTCGGCTCTTATTGGTATACCAGATTCATCTTTCACTCGAATTTACTTGGTTAACATTCTATTAAGGGCATTCAAATCATTTATAGGAAAATCTGATATAGTATGTATTTTATACAAACAAATCATTCAATACTCAATTCAATTTTCATGTCATTCATTTATAATCAATCAATTTCTCAAATTTCTTAGCAAATCAACACTTTACAATTCATATCATAATTTTATTTGTATCAAATCAATTTAAAACAATTTAATATGCAATTCAAACATTTTGGAGATAGAGATTCGAAATAATGAGAAAGGTAATAGAACGACCCGAGCTTTGCACTTTGATTCCAATCCTCAGATCTACTCTCGATCTCAGTTCGGGGATTTTCTCGCAAATCAGCCCCTATTCCAATACAATTAAAGAACAATATTATTCGTGCGTACTAGTGATTTTGGTTAGGGTTGATTTTTGGAGCTTAATATCATATTCTTAACAATCATTTTATGAAATAAGGGCAGAATACTAACACAGTATGGTTGTTAGTTTCCCAACTTTAATCCATCACATAACCAAAATACTAAAATTTTGCCCTGCCTTTTAATTCTTTTCTGACAATACTCTTGATCAATTAAACCATCCCTAAAGGAAGATTAAGTCAAAAACCTCAAACAGACACTAACTCCACATGCAAGGACCGTTATTTTCTAGTTTTGTACTCTATGGACTTTATTACCCAAAAATTATTCAAACGGTCTTCAAAAATTATGAAACTCTAGTTAGTCTTTATATATCAGCATCTCAAAATTTTCCAATTTAAAATTCCATCTCTAAGGCCCTTAACCACACTTATACAAAAACGAGAATGAAACATGCTTTTTTCTAGACAGCGAGTACCTTTAAAATGTCTCACCAAAACCAATCCCTAATGTTGTCCAAATTAACTGAAACACTGATTTGATTAAAGCTTGAACAGAAGTCTAACAACCACAAGCACCCAAAATCAGATTATAAACCAATTGGTCTAGTTTTTAACTTTAACATCCCAAAACCCTAACCTATCCACTTTGACAGCTTGTAACAAAACACTTTCTAAAATCAATTAAATTCCCAAATAAAATTTTCCAGCAGAAAAGTTAATATTTCCAAGACCATATATTCCTTCCCAAGACCTTTAATCATCTTAACAATCTATTTTCATAAACTCCAAAACATTCCCAAACTCAAGTTACGCCATTTTAATGCCAAATTGGTTAAGATCACTGGATCACCTACTATTATTCTCGATTTCTGGGGTCTTAACTCCATAAATTGGTAATGGTTCCTTCACTCATTTGAAGCTATGGTTCTAAAATTTCTTCTCTAATTGGAATCACCTAATTTGGATCACCAAAACTCAAGCTATTGCATTTTACATCTAAGTTATTTACCAAAACAGAATCACACATAGCTCCACTTCAGTGACAGATTACACCTTTAGATTTATAGATTTGCATATGCTTCCTTCAAGTAAATTATTCCCTAAGTCTAGTTTTAAAATTTTGAATCACTCAAATTGGATGAGTGAAACTCATTTTATGACCAAAACACCACAACTACACCCAAAATAGGGCATACCCGTGAGCTACCCAAACCCCGCTTTAAGCCCATATTCGGGAGCCTTAGTGGTATAATTTTCTCTTTGTCCCTTATATGCATTTGTAGCTATATCTCTTATGGTTTGCAGGTGGAATCACTTCATTTGGATGATTATAACTTAATCTATATCCAAAGCAAAAAGCAGAGAGTTTTTAACAAAATTTTGACAACATTTCCTTTGAAAACCAAACATTTCTCTTTTACAACCACTCCCTCCAAACAATCCAAGCAATACCAACCAACAATGCTCTTCAGAACTCAACCCAAATACAACCCAAAACTCATTTACAACCAAAAAACAAAACTCTTTTTATCCATGTTGGGGTTTTCCCCAACTCAAACACAAATAAAAAGGGGTTTAGGGTTTTGAGTCTTACCTAAAATCTCTTTCAAACTTCAATACCAAGGTTCCTCCTTGTTTTGATCACTTCAGCCTTTGATTTTCATGGAGAAATTCTGATCTCCCATTCAAAACTCTACCTCTCATTTTTCTCCAAAAGCAGCTTGCCTTAATGGGAGAGATGTCTCAAGGCGAAATATGGTCTTTATGTCTCTTATTCATAAGGCCTTGTTTGGCTTTCACACTAAATCCCATTTTCTCATTTTTTTTTTCCATTTTAACACTTCATTTCACTTTCATTTCAATTTTATTTCATTTCATTTACACTTTTGCACTTATAGTTCTCATTTAGGACCCTTGGGTCCCATTTATTATTTAAATTTAATTGGTTTACGCCAAAAAATTTCGGAGTTACATATTTTGATTATAGTATTTAAATTCTGGAAAAATTTCATTTAATTTATTTTTATACCTAAACATAATAAATATATATATATATATATATATATATATATATATATATATATATAAATACTATGAGGAGTATTTTAGGCGTTCACCGGTTTTGGTATGCAATAATTGGTGAAAGCCCAATTGTGAGAGGACAAGAGGTGCCATTTGTTTTATATAGGTCGAGATTTAGAGCCATTTATTGTGTTATTCTTGGAAAAATAAATAGCATGATGTTGTGTGTAAACCATGTTAATATATATACTTACTTGGCGTATTAACATGGAAATTGTGATAAATGGAAATTATGTGTAGAGTATAATTATCGAGATTTATAAATGTTGCATGTAGCATGACATAGCATGAAATAGCATGATTGCATTTCATATCTGCAGTCACATTCAGTGAGTTGGGTGTGAGTGCATGGATTTGGGAGTGGAAACCGCGTTTGGTGTTCGACCATGGTATCGATGCGCGTGTTGGTGTTCGTGTATGTCGTGATGACATGGTTAAATCGACCTTTGTGTTTGGTGTTTGATGGTGAGCTCGGTCAAAATGGGACAAACGTCCGAGTGGGAACTCACGGTTGCTGGCGGCCGTCGGTGGCCGTAAAAAAATGTTGTATGGGCGTGCGGGCGTCTGATCTCGCGGTGAGAACCGGAAATCCGTGGCCTGACCATGACACATAGTATGGTAAGGAAATAGAAGTAAGCATGGGGTATCAATGTATCTGAACCACAAAATAAAAAAAGCTTTGTTTGGAAAAAGGGATCAGAGACGGGACGCGCCACGGTTTCACACTTGGCGTTCTGGGTTTAGGGATTCGGTCGGGACTTGGGTTGTGGGAACAAGTCTCGCTCTCATGCATGAAGACCAAAACATTCATATAAATTGCATTATTTATATGAAATATGATTTGATGTTTTATGTATCTTGTTTCGTGTGCATTAGGTGAGTAAGCGCGTAGGAAAAGATTTTCTCTTGGGCATTGCTCCTCCCCCGTTGTGGGACCCCCTTCAGGTACAGGGGGTGTCTGTGAGGAGGCAGCTCAGACGAGGCAGGTGATTGTGAAGAAGGCCGACATGTGGCCTTGACAATACTTTAATAAAAAGTATTTTATGTAAAAATAATTGTAATTAAATTCTTTTGGACTATTGAATAAATAGTGGTGTATATAGAGAAAGAGAAGTATCGGTAAGAGGGGCGTGATCGGACTCTGTGGAGGGCTGTAATTAAAGCGTTTTGCACATATTTTAGATTTAAATGTGAATGAATAGGTCCCGGTAAGGATGCATATTGGGGATATGGACGGATGGACCTGGCCAAGTTGATAGTACTTTGTTGAGACCACTGGATGGGTTATGATTATGTTGTTATACGGGTTGTATGTTGGGTCAGAGCTCGAACAAAGGAGACTGCCCATTTTAAAGCATCTGGATCTCGATAAATGACTACTTGGTGTAGTATGAGTCACCCAAAATCACGGGAATTCCGCGGGTTGTGGGTTGTCAATGGAACCGGTTGGGGTGTCACAAAATATATTAAAATGATAATACCACCAGGAAACTCTGATAATACATCACAATGTTATTCTATAACCACTGAAAATTTATTTGGAAAAAATGTCTCCAAAGAAATAAAGGTAAGGACTAAATCATGTCAGTTTCACTTTTCTTAAGCTTGTAAAGGTGTGAGACTTCTAGATATCTCATTTTACAAGTGCATTAAAATCGTTGTGACCAAGAAACCTACACCGGCATCACTAATCTATTGTGAATGATTCATATTACCTCCTGACAACCAAAGAGATATATAACATCAATTTCAATTTAGAAAAACAAAGAAAATAATAGTTATTTTTGTATAATATTATAAGATAGATTTCAAAATCATTAGATACTAAGACATAATCTTTGATAAGAAAATATTTCAATAAACAAATCTTAAATAGACACGATTAAAACCCTTTGAATAACTCTCACCGCAAAAATAGAGTGATACTAATTCTTTCCCTTTTTCCTTGATCTTATCTACTTGACATTATACTCTTAACAATTTGAATCAACTTCATATTATTGTCTTAAAAGAGCGAGTTTGTAAGGCGAGAGAAAATTCAATTTTTTCAAAAAGGGCAAAACCGTAATTTGGATAAAAATCAGAAATTTATTTTCTAGATCTCGGATGATGAAACGGATTTCACCGTTGGAATCGTCTCTTGAAATCTAGCTAACACGTCGAATTCGTCGAATTAAAGTTTCAATAAATTTGATTTTGGGCGATGAGTATCGGGTGCCGTAGGCAAAATGTGATGTGATAAAGTCATATAACATGTACTCATGTGACATATTTACATGGTGAAATGACGGAAATAGGCGGTCGAGATAGTGCCCGATGTCAAAGTCAAACTTGGGACACCATTATATTCTTTAATTTATTTAAATGATAATAGGACAAAATACATAGTGTCATCTCTGTCTTAAAATGAGAACCAAAAACGTGATGGAAAACAGATGCGATAGTGAGTTTTGTGATTTTTAGAGAAGCGGCTTCTCTCTAAGATTAAAGTCCGTAGGTGCAATTCTTTGGGACAAAAAGCAAAGTTGTTCTACGCGGCAAAGGTAATGCGTGGGTTCCGGTTTTAAGGAGTTTCGACAAACTCCGTGAGATGGGAATTCTCTCATAGTTTTACCTTTGTTTAAGTGTTTTTATGATGTTGATTTGGCTCCGAGGCCTTGAGCAGTCTGATTGATGTTGAATTCAAACTTTAGGACCGGAGTGTGAGAAATTATGGGCCATTTAATCGATCCGTGACCGTGAGGGGCTGTTTGGGTTGTTAATTGTATAATTTGTGAAACAAATTGTATTGTGATGTGTATGAGGCCGGAAATGGTTATGAAATTCGGGTTCACGAAGTGGAACCGATGTTTGGTGATTGGCCGTGAGCGATGTCAGGGTTTCTTGTTCCTTGAATGTGTTCATGAAATATTTTTGTGAAATAATGTGTTTAGTTTAGATAATTCAAATTGAATTTCTCATTATTTGTTAGTGCCCGTGAGCCCCATTTTTGGTGTAATGGATTGTGAAATTATAACATGTTGTGTGATTAAATAAATGTAAAAATGTATATCATATTTATATATATTTGCGTAATGTTATATAAATTATCTTGGAATTGGTATCGTATTCCATATGCACTGGGGCACCCTAGAACAATAAGAGTGAGTGCATGAGGTGGTTTATTGAGATAATTGTTTGTGAGTTGACTAATAATAATAATAATTATCGAGTGTGTCCGTTTACAATATCGGAGGGTAGTCCACATATAAAATATCAATTGTCGAATTTAGCCCAGATTGATATACATCGAGAAGGTTGTCCACCTAAATACATAATCGGGTAGGTCCACTACTTATATCGGAGGGTTGTCATAGTTAAAAAAATACCTTTGTTTTTGAAATAATGTTTCAGAAAGCCACATGGCTTAGAGCGAGAGTGTGAAGTCGGTGAGGACTCGAGGGACATGGGTTGAGTCTCATTTTAGACACTCAAGTAGGATCACGTATTTACTTGAGTGTGTTTGATAGACATTGCATATGCACTTAGGTGGAGAGTAACCCATTTAGGGTGATTCTACTCTTGGGCATTAGCTCACCACATCGAGGAATTATATTATTTCGAATGCAGGGAGCGTGCGAGAGCGACCATCCTAGAGGCCGATTTTGAAGGGGGGCTTGGGTTGTGGCAGGTGTTTTTAGTTGGATACATGTATTAGAATGTTTTTAAACTTTTAATATATGTTGTATAAAAGTGAATTATCAACTCTTGAACCATGATATATATATTTGGTTAGGATATGATTATGGTGAGTATTGATGCAGGGGGAGCTCGAGCTATTTTACTCATTTTAATTATGGACCTGTGTGACCATGAACTGTTTTGGGTTGAGTTTTGTATTTGGGCCAGAGTTCCTTGTCTGAATACGCGATTTTTAAATGAAGTGGGGTTGGGTTACGAGACATTCCACGAGTATTCAGCGAGGTTGACGGATTGTCAGCGGACACCCGGTTGGGGCGTCACGACTTGGTATCAAAGCATAGGTACGAGTACCTAGGGCTTGAGACAGGCTAGGCCGCTAGTCGTGTAAGAACATCACCACTTGGTGTGGCTCGTCTGGTTCAGTATGAGATTACCTAGGGAAGGCCAGAATAAGAAACTAGGAACCTTTGCATGTGTTTTATTTTGATCATGTGATTATTGATTTGATGAATTGTTGTGTGAAGGATACATAACATGAAGTATTTATGTGTTGTAGATTGGTTTGTGTGCTTATTAGGTATGGCACATAAGTGTTAGAAATTTTTGGGAGTTTTACGAGTCTGTGTAAAAGCTTGGAAAAAAAAAAAGAAAAGAAAAATAAATGAATAAATTTTAAAAAAAATTTATTTGGTTTATTAGAGGAGAAAAATTGTTTCTAAGGTTTTACGGGGTGTAAAGCTGAAGAAAAGTCAGATAAATTTTTTATAATTTATTTGAGTGTTTGGAAAATGAAAAAAAATTTTTAAAAATTTTTTTAAATTTTAATTATATTAAGTAAATAAATAAGATAAAATCAAATAAAATAAGACAAAATTTTGGAAAAAAAATGAAATTTTAGAAAATAAAGAATTTTGTGGATAAAATGTTTTTGACATATGGAATTGGTTGTCTTCCATTGTTTATAGATGCAAAGAGGACACTATGTATGAAATATATTATACAATGTATGAATAGTGTCTCGGCGGTGTTTATGCAGCCCAGAATCTTGCATTGTATTTACGCCATTTGACATGTGTAGATGGCTGGTAGGGACGGGGGCGAGAGGACGTGGGGCGTCCACGAGTGCTGGTCGGACACCACCCGATGTTGATCGGCGGGCCTTTGTAGGGGCGGTAGGTATTGCGGCTGCGGCTATAGCCTGGTAGTATAGCGAGTGGTCAGGAGGTCTTAGTAACCTCCAGGAGGTTTATGGCGCATCCAATCTCAGGCATTCCACGGGGGAAGATCAGATGGTGGCGAGACCATTGGTTCATACGGATCGAGAAGGTGTTAGGGCTATGGAAGTTACCTCGACACGACCGAGATAGACTAGGCTGCGCGTTCCCGGCGAGAGGGTGAGGCCCCGAGTATGGTGGAAATGAGCAAGGACCTCCCAGAGACCTAAAGGCTATGACATGGGCGAGTTTCAAGAGTGTCATGGGTAAGTACTTCCCGGATCTTTGCGAGGCTCCCGAAGGCTGGAGTTCCTGAAATTTGAAGTAGGGGCGATGTGGTGATGGATTATGTGGCTAGGTTCACGGAGCTAGCCCGGTTTGCTGATGATTACGTGTTTCTGAGACATGACGAGGTTAGGAGATTTGAGAATGGTCTGAAGTTGTCCATTCGAGCCAAGATATGGACTGCCGCCTACGGGATATGGACTCGTGGTTAGGATAGCCACGGTATAGAGAGAGATGGACCAACCACCGGAGCTTTCGGGATGCGGGTGTTAGTGCAGAGGAAGGAGGATTAGTCTTCTTCTAGTTCGGAAGCGAGGCTTCTAGTTCCGCACGAGGTTCGGGCGCGGCCATACGGGCGAGGGGCGAGATGAGGTTGCAGTCGGGGCGGGGCAGATGGTGTGCTACCATTGCCAGCAACTTGGACACATGAGGAGGGATTGCCCCTAGAGACAGGGATCCCGGGGTTTGGGGCCAGCCGCAGTCCCGGTCGGTGTCAGAGACGGGGAGAGGATACAATACATTTCTCACGGCCCGATATAGGTGGGGCTGGTCTCCGGTTTCGAGGGGGCTACGGGCACCTCCCAGCTTTTTCTAAGCCAGGCAGGGGCGAGCAGCAGTAGAGAGCGGAGGATGAGGCCACGGTGGGGCGTGGAGGGTTCGAGGGTGTGTTTACGCCATCACACCGCGAGGCTGAGTCGTGGATCGACCCCGAGTTATCGAGTGCGTTTTGCTATCGCCTATGGGCAAGGTGTTATTGATTATGGTAGCCGCATTCATTCATTCTTGCATCGGTTAATGATAGAGGGTTTGCTGGCGTTCTGTACAACATATGAACAGAGGTTGGGAACTTTGGGAGGGCGCTTTATATGTGAGTTCTCCACAGAGTTAGGGCGAGAATAGGGATGATATGTGGTGATTTGCGATTAGAGATCTAGGGGACTTTACTCCACGGTGGACTTGAGGATCATGGACATGTGTCGAGTTCGATGTCCACAGGGATGGATTAGGCGGCGGCTTATGGGGTGGATTATCTCAAGTTGTAGGCGTGGGAGAGGTTCACCGCTACCGGATGGTGCTCGTGTGGTATTTGAGGGACCAGAGCATGATATTTTGCCCCCAGACGATTATCACGAGTCCAGTGTCGAGAGACGATTGCATTTGGTTGGCTAGCAAACCTTACCACTAGGGCGGAGACCGGACTTAGATCTACCTCTCAGTGGTTTGAGTATGTGGATGTTGTCGGATGAGCTACCGGATTGCCTCAGCGAGAGGGTGGTAGACCGATTATCGAGTTACACCACGGTATACGCCTATCTCTATGACTCGCGCAGGATGACACCGGTTGAGTTGCCGAGGGCTCGAGTCCGATTCTGAGAGCTATTAGACGAGGTTCATTAGGCCAGGAGCACTTCACCATGGGGCGCTCCGGTTATTCGCGAAAGAAGAAGAAACCCAGACCCAGCCGACTGTGCATTGATTGGCGAGTTGAATAGGGTTACGATTAAATCGATACCTATTAAGATTGATGACTTGTTTGATCAGTTGAGAGGGGCGAGTCTACTCCAAAGGCAGACCTTATACTAGTTACCCTCGGTTGAGGGTTAGGGAGACGGATATCCTAAGGCGGCGTTTAGAGTGCGTTATGGTCACTTTGAGTTCTGATGCCCTTTGGATTAGCGAATACGCCCGGCATTCTGTGGATCATGCATAAAGGGTATTCCAGCCCTATTTGGATGGAGTTTAGTAAGTAGTCTTTGTGGATGACATCTTGATCTACTCCGGTCAGTGGGAGCATGAGTATCATCACGAGGATTGTATTTGGTGAGAGCCATGGTTAATACGCTGCGAGTTTACGAATGAGTGCGAGTTTTGGCTTACGAGGTGAGATTTTGGGACACGTGGTGTCGATCGGGCGATGTCGGTGTGGACACAGAAAAAGGTCGAGCCCCGTGATGAGTTAGGAGGCATAAGTCAGTCTTCGAGATCACGTAGTTTCTTGGGATTGGGTGGGTATTACGAGATTCATTGGGATTTCTCGGGAATAAGCGGCACCTATGTGAGGTTGACTGGAAAAATTCGAGATTTGATTCGGGATGGCCAGATGCGAGGAGGCATTCTAGGGTTGAAAGGAGACTTTGCGCTGGCTCTTATCTTGATAGTCTGGACAGTGAAATTTTGATGTATTGTGATGCCTCGAGGCGGGCGGATATGTTTGATGCAGTCGGGAGGGTAGTAACGGTTCTCGTGGTTGAAGAATCATGGCGAAATTACCCACACACGACATGGAGTTAGCGGCCGTAGTCTTCGCCTTGAAGATTTGTTTTCACTTTATACTGCGAGGAGTTCGAGTGTACTCGGACCTAGTCGAAGTATATTTTCACGCAGCGGGACCTCGACATGAGGCAACGTAGATGGATGGAGTTCTAGGGATTATGACTTCACTTTGCATTACCATCCTGGTAAGGCAAATGTGATAACTAATCTGCCTTCAGTTAAAATCCACGGGAGTATTAGTAGTGCCGCGCTTCAGGGGGTGCGGATATGAGGCGTGGGATAGTTTGGATTCACGATCTGGCCAGCGAGCTGGAGAATGCGTTGGGAGTTTAGTAGCTACATGATCTTTGTTGAGCAAAGTGATTGAGTCCCGGGGCGGGGCCCGGGGGCTAGTGTCCATCGGGGGCCAGTGCAGTCATGTATGGGTGGCGAGAAATTTGGGCCAGTACACACGGACCAGTAGTCTTCGGTATAGAGGGCGGGTAGTGGTTCCCATTTGACCGACTTTAGGGAATTCAGGTTTCTCTCTCGATTTGCGTGCATCGGGTGTACGAAGATGTACCGAGATCTTCCGTCGTTAAACATTCTTTACGGCCGGAATGAAGAGACACGTGGGGGACTTTGTGCGGCGATGTCTCCGCGATGTGTCGGCGAGTTAAAGTGAGCACCGGTAGTAGGCTACTTCAGCCATTGGAGGTGGCTGAGTAGAAGTGGGAGCACGTCACGTTGGATTTTGTGACCCACTTGCCACGGACACCGTAGAGACATGATGCGGTATGGGTGATAGTGGATCGACTCATGAAGTCGACACATTTTCTAGTCGTGCGGATGACCTTCACATTGGAGAGATTCTGCCGGTTCTTATCGCCGAAGATAGTCGGCCCCATAGTGCACTGGTACCATAGTGTCGGATAGGGACCCGAGGTTTACAGCGCACTTTTGGAAGAGTTTCAAAGAAATTTATAAGGCCCGCAACGGTTGGCGATAGATACAACTTTCCACCCATAGGCGGATGGTGGTTTGAGAGACTGCTCTGGTGTTATTAGAGGACATCTTTGCGAGCATCGTCTGGATCATCGAGGTGGATGGGAAGAGCACTTGCCTTTAGTGGAATTCCCACACCATAGCGATTTATCGAACCAGCCGCTGAGATGGCACCATATGGGCATTGTGGAGGCCATACGGATCAGCGTTATGTTGGACCGGGGTGGGAGAGGCTCCATCACGAGATCTGATCCTGATTAGAGACACCTCAGAGAAGGTGAGCTTGATATGAAAGCGTCTTCTCACGGCTCAGAGCCGGCTGAATAGCTATGCTGATGTGCGACGTCGACCCCTAGAGTTCGAGGTTGGTGATCACATTTTCTTGAAGGTGATGCACAGAGGGTGGCCAGGTTCGTAGTGGGAAGCTATAGCGGAAATTCATTGGGCCTTCCGAGATGCTGAGAGGATAGGCCTTGTAGCGTGATTGGCTTTACAGCCATCATGGTGTCAAGAGATATTTCACGTCTCCATGCTCGGGAAGTATCACGCGGTCCCAGCTCGTGTAATTAGTTGAGGAGAGATTAAGGTCGACACAGTTGGGACCTTGAAGGACAGTGCATTTTGGATAAGCGTGATGGGGTTTTGTGATCTGAGACCGTGAGGCTAGTGAGGTGCTATGGCGGCACTATGGAGTGGAGGAGTCACGTGGGAGCGTGATGACCCAGTCGGGCACTATCCCTTCTGATACAGGGATGAAGGTAACATGTGATTAGTCGTTTAATAATTCGTAAGCCCAGAGTTAACATGCATGGTA
Organism: Tetrastigma voinierianum; assembly: GCA_016808115.1. Taxonomy (NCBI): domain Eukaryota; kingdom Viridiplantae; phylum Streptophyta; class Magnoliopsida; order Vitales; family Vitaceae; genus Tetrastigma; species Tetrastigma voinierianum. Next base: position 97,279 of record JAEQBH010003962.1, read on the forward strand.
GGGCACGTGGCCTTGCATGTGGTGATTATGATTGTCCAGGAATTTTGGGATGAGATTCCTTTAGGAGAGGAGATTGTAAGACAGGAAAATTGATTTTGAATGGCTAAGCGTAATTTTGATAAAATCCGAAATTTATTTTCTAGATCTCGGATGATGAAACGTGTTCACCGTTGGAGATCGTCTCTCACGAGAAATCTAGCTAACACGTCAATTTAGTCGGAATTCCGGGAGCAGTCGAGATTTGCACGTTTTAAAGAGACATCAGTATCGGATCTTAGTAAGGTAAAATGTGATGTGACAAAAGTCACTTATAACATGTACTCATGTGACACATGTTACATGAGTAGAGAAATGATGGAAATGGATGGCCGAGATAGTGCCAAATGTAAAAAAATCCAAGCTTAGGGACATAGATGGCATTATTTAATTTGTTTAAATGATAATAGGACAAAATACCGCATAGTGTCATCTCCTACCCTTAAAATGAGAACCAAAAACGTGCTGGAGGGAAAACAGATGTAGTAAGGGAGTTTTGTGATTTTTTTAGAGAGAGAGCAACTTCTCTCTAAGATTCCAAGAGATCAGGCTAGTCGGAATTCATCGGATAAAAACAAAGTTGTTCTGTGTGAGAGCAACCCTTGGAGTTCAGATTTTTAGGGTTGCGACAAACCATTCAGGTGAGTTTTTATCCTACTTTAGTTTACTTTGTTTAAAGGTTTTATAGTGTTTCGGTTGCTCGAGGCCTTGAGCAGTCGTTTGATCGGTCCCCAAAACTTGGGACCCGAGTGTGAAAATTAATGGGAACCAAATTTGTGCGGTCGGGTGACGTGAGGGGCTGTTTGGGTTGTTAATTGTATAATTTGTGAAACAAATTGTATTGTAATGTATGAGGTCGAAATGGTTATAAATTGAGGGTTCCGCAGTGGAACCGATGTTTAGTGATTGGCGAGTGAGCAGGTAACGAGGTTTCTTTGTTTTACGTGAATAGTGTTCATGAAATATTTTTGTGAAATAATGTGTTTGGTTGAGTAATTCAAATTGAATTGCTCGTGTTTGTTAATTAGCCCACATGAGCTAATTTTTTGGTGTAATGGATTGTGAAATTGCATAACATCGTGTGTGATTAAATAATGTAAATGTATATCATATTATATATATTTGCATAACATTATACTCAATTGTCTTGGAATTGTATCAGCAAGTTCATATACAGAGGCACCACAGGAACAACTGTAATAAAGTGAGTGCATGAGGTGGTTTATTGAGATAATTGTTTCGGAGGGTTGACTAATATCATATATTGCTGTGGGATGTTGATGGACCTCAGAGGGTAGTCCATATAAAATATCAGCATCGGAGTCACCCAGATTGATGCCCCTTCGAAGGTTGTCACCCAAATACATAATCGGAATTCGGTCCACTACTTATATCGGAGGGGTTGTCCACGGTTGAAACAAAATACCTTTGTTTGAAAATAATGTATTTCCTCATACATGGCAGGAGGCGAGTGTGAGGGAGTCGGTGAGGACTCGGGACATGGGTTGGCGATCGTTTAGGCCAACCGAAGTGGATCAAAACCGCCCAGTGTGTGTTTGATAGAGCATTGCATATGCTGGGTGGAGAGTAACCGACCGGGGTGATTCCTCGGGCATTAGCTCTGCCATGGGGTATATTATTTCAGGTACAGGAGCGTACGAGGAGCGGCTCATCTGAAATTTGGTTTTAAACCGGGTTGTGTCTTTAGTGTTTTAATTGGATCCCCTGCATTCAGTGTTTTAACTTTGTATATGTTGTATAAGGTGGTATCGGCTCTTGGGCCATGATCACCTATATCTCTTTTCAGTTGGATATGGTGTGTGAAGTAATGTTCCCACAGGGACCCGAGGCTATTTTGCTCATTTTAATTGTTTGTGGATACTGTGTGGCCATATTGGTATTTGGGACAGGTTTTGTCATTTTGAGTAGAGCTCCCGAAAATGCGAGGAAGACTCTGCAGGATTCGTGAGTGGGATTTAGAGTTACCCGACATACTATGGTATTCATGGGTTGTAGATTCTCCACGAGACTGCCCCACAGGTTAGAAAAACCACACTGGTAGTTTATAGGGTATAAAAAAAACTTTCAATATATGTACCTTCTGTTGTAGAAAGATACTGAAATATTTCAAGATAAAATATAAATAAATGAACAAACAAAAATAGTCTCCTTGAGATTTTTAGTTATGTATGCGGCAAAATAAATAATCAATGTAATAAGAGAGAATAAAATCATCTTCAATCTTAAAACAAAAAAATCAATAATAATAAGAAAAACTGATCAATAAAAATATGGGCCCTTCAAACAAAGCAATTCACTTCATGTAAAATGATTAACACTTCTTTGAAGTTCAAAGCCAGAAAAGTTTTGTAATAATTTTATTTTCATGATCTTAAGACTAATTACATATCTTGGGAAGAAAATTTTTTACTCACACATAAATTGTAGGCGCTTCAATTTAGTTGAAAATGTGAAGATTGAAGGAAGGTTGGGATGATTTCTTTGATTTCTCTTCCAAGCAGGCTTTTAAGGCGGAGAAAAAAAATTCAAACATGCAAGAAAATTTACATAAAGGTGGGATGGGAGAGTATTTCTCAAAATTGATAGGGTTTAAAAAATAGGCTTGGGCCCGGCCAAGCCCGAAGAGGGTGATGCGTGATCACGATACGGGCTCCTCGTTATCGGCTGAAATCGAGGCAGAGAGCTAGGTCAGAACGATCACGAACCGTTGAGCTTATATCCTGTCAGTTATTAACAGCTCGCAGAAAATAGAATAACCTAACGTATATTATCACGCGATCCAGCAAACCTTATCAATAAGAAGAGAAAATAATAGCAGATCGCCATACGATTGAACTCCCCAAATACAGAAAAAGGGATTATCTCGAGCAAGCGGCTCATACATATCTTGTACCCAAAATAAATATGGAGCCTAAAAATAAAAATAGCATCCAATGGGAAGACTCACCACCCAGCTGGTTGAACATCTACTATAAATGCAAGACCGCCCATCGGTGAAAGGTACTTATGAAACCGCGCCCGACATTCCTGCACATTCTGAGGCAGCACTGCCATATCGCCTTCCACCTCGCAGTCTCTCTGGCGGCTTGGGCATCGGAGGCGACCATGATGAAGCCCTGTGACCCCCTTCTTCCTTGTTTTGCGGAGGAGTGCTGCGTCAGGGCGCAGCGGATCTTGATGCGGCGATCTGCCTCGGCCCGGGCCAGTCGGGGGCGGCATCCGGCCCGCGAAATAATGTCAGGTCGGCCGTGCAGCCCTAAAGCTCTGACCAGTTCGGTTGAAAGAAATCGCGGGTTGGCGCCGTGCGTAAGGGTGACGTTCCTTCTCATCTCTTGATTCTGATTCGCGATGGTATCAGCGAGGAACACGGCGGGGCGTTTGGCATATCACCAGAATCTGGAATCTGACGCGCGAATGCGGACCTCTTTGGGGCGGTGGAGCAATGCGAAACCAGCTGCCAGCGAAGTGGAAGCGCCGCCTGATCAAATCTTTGATAGAAGAGTGGAACAACGCGACGGTTACCTTCGGGAGATGCGACCGGGCGGGAAGACCCGGGACCTTCACTCCCCCTTGAAGAGCAGCTGGTGGCGACATTCCTGTGGCGTCGAGCGAGAGGGATCGGCCGATCGGAGCGGACCCAGTGGCCCTGCGGAGGGAGGAAAAGCGAGAAGCCATGCAGAGGCAAGTGAAGCTGAGGCTTTGCATCACCCTCGGCCGGGAGCGGGAGCGGAGCCATAGGAGCGGGTTTCGGGAGTCTTGGCAGGAGCTCATCAGGTGTGGGGTGTGGTTAGAGGACCGCCGAATACTATGGATGCCTTGGTCACGACAAACCGGGTCTCCTTCACAGCGGTGCTACTACTTCCCCCTTCCCGGTAAAGTTAGGAATGCCTAAATAGAAACGTTCGGTGGAGTCGAGACCCACGGTCGATCACCTTAATACCCTACAATCGGATGGAGCTACATGGGTATCGGGACCTTGTGCGATCACGGGGCATTGCCACTACACTAAAAGACGACTATGGCACGGTTTAATCAAAGTCCCACTTCATCCATCTCGTCATTAGGGAACTATCCATTCGTTAAGTCTCCACACTAATCGGGCCAGGGAAGAAACGTCTGCAATAGAGTTACCATGACAAGTGTCTTGAGCTCAGGGAAGAATTTAAATCATCTGTGCAAAGGTTCAGCAGCGAGTCCACGAAAATAGAACTACCGCAGATGAGGAAGTTCGCCATCACGGTATTCATTGGGGTTAGGGTACAATCGAAAGACTTGATGTTTCCATCTCGAAGAATCATGGCTCCGACATGGCGAAGTACTCGCCAAAGCGAGAGAAATACATAAACGGCGAGGGCCACGATATCAAAGAAAGAGAGTTCTTCCACAGTAAAGAAAAAAGTGCAACGGACAAGCGAGGATAAGTCTAAAAGGCAAGGCGACAGGACAAATCCCCAGAAAGATGACGATCCCCGGAATCCGGCGAAGGCCAGTATGGGCCTACATCGAAGAGCGACCGCGCTACTCGCCTCAGCGCTTCCACCCTACTGACCACCTCGATTGTCATGGGCCACCACATAGGAGTGCGAAGCGACGGTTCTGAGACCTTCAGCGGATAAATCAGATCCAACCACGAGGACAGCTCCGAATGTGCGAGTTCCATGGGATTCTGAACATCGCCACGGACGATTGTATACAGCTGAAAGAGATAGAATACTTGTCGGCGTGGATATCTCAGGCGTTTTCACTCCGGGGGCTTGAGCCCCGAGTCAGGCCTAAAGTCAGGTCGAGTCGGGCGATTTTAGGCTCAACAGCGACCACCTCGTGACGGCTATTCCCGGCATCAGTGACCCCCTTGGAGAATCCGCGTGATCTCGAGGAGGATTTGCGAGGAGAATCTAGTTTGGCTCGGAAGGCCCACTGCGACATCGGATCGGCGGCCGGAAATACAAGCGATGGCTAAGCAGCGCAACGACACTGCCGCTCCATTCTGACTAGGACACAGGAGGGATGCGGTATCCCGTGACGACCCCGATGATATTCGTAGATCGTGGCCAACACAGCAATCATCAGTTTAAATTGATAACGGGAGCTGTTTGACATCATCTTAGCCTCAGCGCCGACAAAATGGGCATTGGAAAGGCTGATCCACCAACACTTTTCCCCATCTGCGGGGGTTTCAGGAGAAGGTATTACCATTGATGGTCAGTTGGTACTAACCTGGGAGAGCGCTGCCGAGCGGCGGCGAGGTTCCTATTGGTAGACGCCCGGAGGTCGACTTACTCTGTCTGAGGCGAGACCACTCCCTCAGCGCAATAAAAGCCATACACTCTGCATTATCACATGATAATCAAATTTCCAACATACATGGTGTAGGAATGGTCAGAATGTGAAGTGGCCAGAATCTTGCCTCCGTGAAACAAAAGGGCAGTTGACCGCGTGAATGTAGAATCTAGGCTTGACATCTTGCTTGACGAGATCACCGACCACAGACCCTCGGACTAGAACCGGTATGTCGCTAAATGACGACGACATCGCTATCTCGACTCTAGACTAACGGGAGACCTAAAACCTCCTCACTCGATTTTAAAACGGAGAATAGAACATTTTAAGCTTGGAAATAGGCGGACATACGGGAGGAATCGATCCTCACGATGTCATCATGATTGAACACCAACCCATCCTTCAAGTCGATCAAACAAAAACGCAGGAGCTTCGCGCCGGCGGCCATCAGGAAATGGCCCTTCTCAAACCGAGCAATCGGGAAATTAAGTCCCGCAGTGGTTGGCTGTGTTTGTTCGTCAAAACGATGGCAAGTGGCGCGACTGCAGTATGGAAACTCTTGGCCTCGTGGGCATGCCCGAAGGGCGGCTTTCCTTTGCCAGGATCGGCCTCGCATCGTGGAGCGCCCTTTGCGAACCACGAACTACTGGGTTATGGGCGCGCATTTCTGTACAATCAGATTATGGACGGATGACGAAAAAGACCTCTTTTGTCCTGTTTCGGGGAACTACGCTGTATGGTGATGCGCGGATTAAGGCTCAAAGATGGAAGACTCAGAGGCTATTAAACCGTGTTCGAGAGAAGCAGATAAGTATGACTATGGGGTATACGTAGATGATCTTTGGTAAATCTACTCGATGATCTCCACATCCCTCACCTCTCGGGCGTTCGGATCCTAAGGAATTACAACGTAGGCTGAACCCGGTAAATGCCTTCGGCGTGTCAGCAGGAAAATTCTGGCTTCATAGTCAACCATAGGGTAGAGCAAACCTAGAACAATAAGGGTACAGTGCTCGACATGTGCCATCACCATCGGGGAATAAGGAAGTCTAACTTGTGACGGGAAAGTTACGGCCTAAGCGGGATTATCTGAGGCGGTATTAAATTATGACCCTTCTTCAAAGTTAGAAGGCCTTCCAATCAGGATGCGAGAAGTCTGAAGAAGCATTTACTACATTAAACGTATAGGTTTCTCCACCCATTTAGTAAGTCGATGAGGAGAACTCCTCACTCATACTTGGCCAGTATCAGAGCTTCTCGTGTGTGATCCTCGTTAGGAACAAAACTGAGTACAACACCAGTCTACTGTGCCGGTGAGCTGGAGGAGCGGAGGAGAGGAATACCGAATGGAAAAACCTTAATACTAAGCATTTGGTAACCGCATTTCGGAAGCTCAGTCCTATTTCAGGCTCACCATAGAAGTCTGAAGCGAGATATCCGTCGATAAGTGTACCTGAATCGAAGCCTCGGGGCCCCGATGAAGTGAGCCATAGAGCTAAGCGAGTTCGACATGAATCTGAGCAGCGACCGTAAAGCCTGGTCTGGCCGACTTAGTCATGGAATTCACTAAACTGAACTGCTCAGATACTCTCACGAAGAGCGACCTCCCGATGCGGAAGCTCTGTGGATGGGCCTCAAATGCGCAGGAAGCGGGCGGGTCTAATTCTAACCTCACGAAGGATAGACAGTGAATATACTTTTCAGTTTGGGTTCCATGCCTCGAACGACAAAATGATATGAGGCCGTGATAGCGAACTCCATATTTCCTTACATTCATTTAGAAATTCGACCAATTAGAGGTATACGGCTGACTCAGTGGTGGTCGAATAAACAGAAGGAACCCTCTGAAATAAAGTGGAGCAGTGATTCTATACCTCAAAGGTCATGATCTATTAAAGAAATTTGTGTTGGTTCAAGTCAAACATGTCCCTAGAACAGAGAATTCCCGAGCAGAAGCCTTGGCGAAGTTAGCCACAGCCTCACAAAAAGACCTCGGCAGGTCGACACCCGTTGAATACTTGGCGGAACCTTCTGTCGACCCTTTTAGCATGACGGTTGCTGATAAATCCTGAGCAGTTGGATGGACCCATTGGAACTATATAGCAAGCCCAGGCTTACTGACGAAAAGCGACAAAATAAGGCGAGTCGACGGGTTCACTAATCATAGGGAATACAGCGGATTTTTCACCTGCTTTTTTCCAAATGCATCGAGACATCAAATGCGTCTTTAGAGAGAGGTACACGGTGTATGCGAGAATCATATCGGGCAGGGCATTGCGAGAAAAGTTTTAAGGCAAGAGTACTCTTGGCCAACCATACTCAAAAGGATCTGATGATCCTAGTCAAAAATGCGGGATGCGCGGGGGCATGGGATCACGCCTCCGTCGGAACCCTTAACATCAATCGCCTGAGTCCACAGTGCTCAAGTAATGGGGTTTGGATATATTGGGACCCATGCCCATTGGTAAGGGCGGTGCAAGTTCTGGTATCCATGATGGATTACTTCGCAAAGTGGGCGGAAGCCGAGACCTTTAGCCGTATTCTGGGAGAGCCAAAATGCACGCAATTTAGGTGTGGCGGCCATCATATGCAGGTTTGGCATCCCCGGAGGCGGTGTGGAGACAGCGGGCTTGATTCGACAATTCGAGGAGAGTTTTTGTCTTTGGGCTGGAATTAAAATTATTACTCGTCCAGCATCGCGTCAGATATAGGCCAGGCCCGAAGTCTGATGAGAGGCCTCAGGCTGCCTTAGAGACCAAATTAGAAGATCTTAAAGGGAGTTGGTGAAAACTCACCTCTGGGTACTATAGGCCTTCGGGACGACAGAGTCGGCAGCTTGGAAACCCCGTTTGCTCCCCTTTGTACAGACCATTAGCCCCGTTTAGGTGAATAAAGTCTCAAGAAATCAGAGTTAGCATCGAGAGACATAATGGCGAGGCCCTTCGTCCTAAACTTAGAGCTCCTAGAAGCGAAGCGAGGTTGAGGCGTATGAAGAGTATCAAAGGAAAAAGCGGCGAATACCTCAATCAAAGAGTCAACCGAAGAGCTATATCTTGGCGACGATCGCATAAAGCTCCTACGGGAGGAAGAACCGACACATGACTTCATTGGCCCGGGAAGAGTCCTTACATCATATCGGTGGTCGGACCAGGCAATTATGAACTCAAAGCGAGAAGAGGGGAGAAAAATCTTTGGAAACATACGTGGAATATGAACATCTTAAGCGTTTCCCGGTAAACATCGTGTGTAATGTTAAATAATGCCTTATCGGATCTCATGACCAGATAGAGCGTTCATTGACCATTTTGAGTTAAGACATCTGAAGCGGATTTCATATATGCCAAAGATATAGAAAAGGCAAAATAGAAAGATACATCGACATAAAAGCAAAAGTGTCTCTTTATTTCAATTGAATTACATTCAGTTACAATCAGTGGTGTCCTCGATTACATCTTGAGTAATATTCAGTACAAGCAGTTCCCTCAAAAAAAAAAAAAAAAGAGGTGTGATAGGGAGAAAAGAAAGAAAGTGGAAAAGGAGAAAAGAAAGAAAAGAAAAGGGCTGTTCTGAGTTCGAGGCAGGAAGGAAAAAATGACAAGGGAGAAAGAAACGGAATCGAAAATTTGGAGAAGAAGAAAGGGAGTGATAGGAAAGAAGAGGTGATAGGGAGAAAGAAGGTAGAGGAGGAAGAAAGAACAAAAACGAAGCGTTATGAGATGCGCCACCTCTCGGATGCATTCCACAGCAGGCTACAGGAATACCTGGCTTTCCTCAAAGGAGACTAAAGGGAAAACACAACTCCCAAATGCGCGAGAAGAACAAGCATTGGCTCCAAATCTTGAGGAAGAGATCTCCGGCGACGATGAACAAACTTGACTCTTCATCCGCAGCGAGTTCAGTTATTACATTATCTGAGGAACATGCTGCGTGAGTGGAAACGATATTTATAAGAGGTTCGAGTATTCGAAAGTTCGTCATTCGATCTGAATTCTCAAATCGCGTCTAAAGGCCTTTCGCCTCTTTCAAGAATTGAAAATTAACTAGCAACACGAAAGGCGTTTCAACATATCAAACTCTTATTACGAGGCCACGGCGAACCCTGTTGCTCAATTTGTGAGCTCACCTACTCCGCCTGAGGTGTTGCCTCAGTCGAGACCGGTCAAGCTACATTGCCACCGACCCGCAGTGCTGGAACATATTTCAGTTGGCGAGAGCTCACCACCTACTCGCCTGGAGCCCATATTTGCCTCGAGAGTCGGACATTTCGAGAGTTCGTTGCCACCAAGGCCACGGCGCGGAACGCGCTGTCGTTTGGCAGAGCTCACCTACTCCGCCTGGTGCAGGTGGGGACCCATTTCGGGCTACATTGCACGGGTACAGCCTTGAACCCGCGGCCTTCGTCGGCGAGCTCTTCCCATACCGCGACATGGACCGAGCTCACACTTTATTCATCTGACGAGCTCATCCCATCACTTTCAGCGTGGGCGAGCTCCACCTTTCAATTCTCACGATACGGCGAGCCTGCTGCGCGCTCCAACATGGGCGAGCTCCTCCTCGATATTCATTACGGCGAGCTCTTCCCATCACACAGCATGGGCGGGCTGCTTACTATTCATCTGACGAGCTGTCCAGTGTACTGGCGTGGGCTGAGCTGCTTTACATCACCACGGCATGGACGAGCTCACACTTTACGCGCCGACCACGTGAAACCATCCGCCATGTAATAACATGGGCGACTCGCGCACAATTCATCGCCCAGTGAGCTCTTCCCATCACTCGGCGTAAGGCTGACTCTACTTTACAATTCATCACGATGAGCTCTTCCATCATGCGCCAAACGACTCTGCTACTATTTCTGATACGGCGAGCTCCGTACTTCCCAGCGTGGGCGAGCTCTGCTTTTACAATTCATTACGGCCCAGACTCACCATCTTTCGGCATGGATGAGCTCTACTTTACTGTTCAACCTGACGAGCTCTTCCCATCACTCGGCATGAATGAAGCTCTACTTTCACTATTAAATTCGGCGAGCTCATCCCGTCACTTTCATGGGCGAGCTCTGCCTGATCGCCAGCAGGCTCTTCGAATCGCTCCCAGGCGTGGGCCAGGCTCACACTTTACATTCATCTGACGAAGGCTCATCCATCACTCCGTGGGCGAGCTGCTTTACTATTCATTCGGCGGTCTAGCCCATCACTCGGCATGGACTATTTCTACTTTACAATTCATCTGGCGAAGAGCTCTTCCCATCACTCGACATGGGCTGAGCTCTGCTTTATATTAAATGCGACTCATCAAAGTACCAACCGGCATGGACAGGCTACACTTTGGTCGCCACTGGCGAGGCTCTTCCCATCACTCGGCATGGGCGAGCTCTACTTTGGTCATCGCGGCGAGCTCATCCCATCGCCAGCGTGGGCAGGCTACGCTACTATTCGTGGCGAGCTTGACCCATCACTCGGCATGGATGAGCTCCTTTGCAATTCATTCTGACGAGCTCACTCCGCTCGCTCGACATGGACAGGCTGCCCCTCTTCACTCGGCAGGCTCATCCCATCACTTTCGGCGTGTGGGCCGAGCTGCTTTGCTATTCGTGGCGAGCTCAGCCATGCTCCAGCATGGGCCAGGCTCGCACAATTCGATACGGCGAGCTCACCCGTCACTCGGCATGGGTGACTACACTTTATATTCATTCAATGACTCATCATCACTCGCGTGGACGAGCTCTACTTTTACAATTCATTACGGCAGGCTCACCCCATCCTACGTCGGCGGCTCTACTTTACTATTCATCGACTAGCTCTTCCCATCACTCGGCATGGGCTGAAGACTCTGCTACTATTCATTCGGCGAGGCTCATCCCATCACTCGGCGTAGGTGGGGCTCTACTTCCTGGTCGCCTGACTGAGCTCTTCCCATCACTCAGCATCTGGACGAAGCTCCTGCTTTTTACAATTCATCCAGCCAGAGACCATCCCATCCTCGGCATGGGACTCCTTTACTATTCTATTAAACCAGCGAGCTCAACCCATCACTCATCATGAACGAGCTCTACTCTTTACAATTATTTTGACGAGCTCACCCATCACTCAAAGATGGATGAGTCACTACTATTCATTCTCGACGAGCTTCATCCCATCACTCAAGGACGAGCTCTACTCATAATCTATTATGACGAGCTCATCCCATCACCAAAGATGGACGAGCTCTACTTTACATTCATCATGACGAGCTTTTCTCTCACTCAACAGCTGGACGAGCTCTACTTTACTATTCATTCTCGACGAGCCTGTCCCATCGCCCGCGACGGACGAGCTCTACTTTGCAATTTCATTCTGACGAGTCGCCACCCCATTACTCCAAGATGCGGACGAGCTCTACTTTTTACTATTCATTCGACGAGCCCATCCCATCACCTCGTGGACGAGCCTCTACTTTACATTCCATTCCGACGAGCTCATCCCACCAAAGATGGACTCCAGCTCTACTTTACTACGAGTTCATTCTGACGAGCTCTTCCCATCACCCAACATGGACGAGCTCCTCCTCAATTAAATTCTGACGAGCTCTTCCCATCACTCAACATGGGCAAGCTCTATTCTCGATCGACCTCTTATTCAAAGAACTCACACTGACGGCTCACCCATCACTTTACATGGACTCAAGCCACGACAATTTACATCGATAAACTTTTTCCCCTCACCAAGTAGGACGAATCCCTTCCAACGACAATCAAATCAAGTCGTGCCAACCCTACAAGGCCACGACGACTAAGTCTGACGAGCTTATTCATCTCACTGATCCTTAATCCGGGGCCATTCAAATCATGGAAGAAAAGCCGAATGGTGCTACTAAATGAGAACGCCGTAATGATATATAAAAAAAGAAAAAAAGAAAAGAGAAGAGAGTATTTATATGTAAATATGTTTCTAAGGGCTACACTGTCTTTCAGTTCCGCCATTTACTAAAGAAAACGAGAGTATATATAAACGAATAAAGCCGTGTCGTGCAACATAAGCATAGGAGATCGATGTCACAGAGGAACTAGACGACGAAGAGGGGGAATTGGCCAACGCTTAAGTAATGTGCCTAGAATAGTTCAGAAACAGATTCTCCGCCTTCACACTGGGAGGTCAAAACAAAGTGAAGATCCTGAGTGGCGTTACGACAGATTCGCTGAGCGAGCCACCCGTGGCCCACCGAGCACCGGCCCGGTCCTCGCCACCGCCTAATGACCCCATCCTCCCAGCAAATTTAAACTAACTCGCTGATAGAGACGGCGCGCCAAGAATCCGCTGACATTCCTCGCTCAAATTGCCTGGCCAAATTTGCGGCTTAAGATTCCCGACGAAAGCAATCTCTAGCAACGCTTGCACTAAGCTTCGCGACGAGTCGCCAGCCAAGGCTGTTTATCATTCGACATTAATCGCGCACGAACTCCGATGAAGATCCCAGCCGCCTCTCGAGGAGGTAATGAGCTCCTCCCAACCCGTGCTCACTTAAGAGACTTCAACCTCCCCGGCCCCTCACTTAAATCACGAGAAGCCCGACCACTCGAACCTCCCGAAGCACGCCTGGCCGCCAGTTACTGAACCCCTCGTCTTCCATACTCTCTCGCCCAGCACGCAGCCGACGAAGTATGCTTTAAATCGAACTTAAGTCGCCTCCACTTCTTCAATATATGTCGCGCCGCCCCAGCCAGGTTCGCTCGTGGCGAGAGAGGCCACCTTCGCTTTATAAATCTCGGGGCAATTCTACGTTGCTTCTCGCTTAGTTTGGCCTTCTACCGTGCCTTCGATGAGTGGCTACCGTGATATCAAACATGAAGATAACGCCAACACCGAGGCAAAGATGGAAGCAAAGCACACCATAGACTCTACCGAAGCAAACCCCAAGGATAGCCAAAGCCTTCAACAAAGCATCGCCTTCGACTTCTAAGGTCAAGTCCTCGAGATGGAGGAGACAAAGACTCGCGAGTCAGGTGTTAGAAAGCAAAGAGTCCAGGTTTTCGTCGACTTTTGCTTTCAGTTTCTTTCTCTTCAGTTATGTCGCCTTTCGAGGAGGCGATTCCGGGGCTTCTTCCAGTATGACCTGCACTGCCATAGGCGACAACCACCAACGATTGCCTCGGCGGTCGCCATTAAAGGGTCTTAGCCCTTCCGTCTGGCTTAGGGAAATTGGGGGCCCAAAATCACGGAGCCCGCTTAAAGGAGACGACGGCCCGCTCGAAAGGTACCGGAGGCGCCCCAAACACTTCCGAACTTTGGTCGAACCGCCGCCTCAATGGAGCTCGGCTCTTCACACTCCGAGGCTTCCGAGATGCCGCACCCAAATGAACCAAGATCTCTCCCCTGGTAGGAGCACCAAGAAGAAGCCCAATCTAGAGAGGATCCTGTGGTAGCGCAGTAAAGACTCCCGCGTAGGAACGTAAAGACCCTGCATTGATGGACCAGGAATGTCCGACCTTATCAATTCTGTGTAAGGACGAGCAGGATATCCCGCCAACACTAGGGCTATGACATTATCTTCAGCGCTAAGTTCAAGACGAGCCTCTGGGAAACAAACAGATAATACAACATCAGAAACATCCGACCACCTTCGATAAGTCATACCAAAAATAGTACAAATATCACTTAACAAAGATTTATTTTCCTGTGCCGTAACACCTGTGGTGTCATCTTGTTGTAAGGATTGTATTCCCAATTGAAACCGCTAATTTAAGAAATAGCGTCCTTCCATGACCTATGGCACGGGAAGGTCGTAGATCACTCGCAGAGCCCCTAACTTCAAAGTAAAGAAAGCCCTCTGTGGTCTCATTTGGGCGAAAAAGATGAAGAAACAAGGCCAAGCTAGGGATACCGAGCCCTTTATCCCTAAAGGAAGCCAGTAACCCCACCAAAATGCCTCAACCGGTCAGGAGCGAAATGAGGCAAATGTTGAAATGTTGCAAGACTCTTTCATGAAAGTAAGGCAGAGGAAAACGGCGTCATTGCCTTCAAAGGCTAATTTCAAAAACAAACCATCCTAGCAAAGGCCGTAAAGGTTAAGACATCGGACCCATACTGATACAAAGAGGGAGGTCGATAACGACGAAGAAAGGTATCCATACGAAGGGTCGACTCCACAGTCCCACATTCACAAAGATGTCAACGGTATGCGGCAATTCGACCCCCAGATATGTGATTAGGTTTATTTTCTTTACTCCCACTAACGGAAGAGGAGGCGCTCAACAGCCGCTCGATTCGGAGAGAAATTAACACGGAGCATCTCCACTGTGACAAGGCCGACAACAATCGAGGAGTCATCACTCAATCCGCAAAGAAGAAGAGCTGACTTTACCCATGACTGAGACAAGGCTTAATAAGAAACAAAAGCCAATTCCAAGAAACCCTAGTGTTTCGTCGTACCAATCAAAACGATATGGACACAATAGACCTAGAAATACAATGAAGAAAGGCTGCGCAAAAAAGGCATGAACAGGAGGCTGAGAAAGAAAGGGTCCCGGAAGCAGAAGCAGACAAGACGAAAGATATCCACGAAAGAAATGTATGAACCGGAGGAGTCTGAGGCAAGCGCAAAACCTAAGGGGCCACTATTACAAGACTTATGATCTACGACAAGGCTTTAGCCGCCCAACCACGAACAGACACGAAACCCAGAACCGATACGAGAAATTACAGCCCTTGCCCACACGCACAAGGGCCGGGGCAACTGACATGTGGTTTAAAAATAGCTTGCATGCCCACCGACTGCTTCCAAAGAAGTGGTACGCCCAATGCAATACCCAGGCTCCTCAGTATCGGCCTAAATCGAAGGCCCAAGGGGCTAGGTCCAAAGGACAATCCTGAATGAATTGGAAGCCCCATATCCTACAAATCAGATTGTGTTTCGCTCATATAGAAAATAGAATAACCCCTAGCAATATATTATCCCCGGGTCGATCCAACCAAACCTTAATAATAAGGAAGGGAAAACACAATGCATCGCATTGAACTCCCCAATAAGGAAAAAGAGGGATTATCTCTAAACAAAACAGATCTTCTTCTATATCTTGTACTAAATCCGATATTATCCCGTCTAATGGGAAGGACATCTAACCACCACCCAACTGGTTGAACATCTACTATAAATACAAGACCACCCATCGATGAAAGGTACGCAAAAAACCAACGCCAACATTCCTACACACATTCTCAGACGCATATACATATGCAACATCTCGCCTCTAAGGCTCTTTCTCGTAAAGAAACTGACTTAGGGCACTGATGCCACAGCGAAGCCCGCCGACCCCTTCTTCCTAGATTTGCAGAGGAGTGCTACGTCCGGAGCTCGCAGGATCAACAAACAAGAACGATCCTACCTCGTACCCTGCATTAATCCAGACACTCAGATCCCAAATTTCATTAAACAATCCGGTCCGTACCCAACACCCTCACGTCACCCCGCCCGCATTAAAAGATCATCAAAACTATGTCTCTTGGAGAATGCACCTATCTTATCAAAACAGGACAAATCATTATGTCTGTCACTTTCTCCCTTTTTTTTCTTCTTTCTTTATCATTTCTCTCTTTTTATTCACCTTTTTTGTTGTCTTTCATTCACCTTGAGTTTTGTTCCTTATTTTTAAATTTATTTATGTGTTGTCTTTCGTTAGTAAAAACATAGTTGCTCATAAACCATTTCTACACCACACATTTAATATTGTATTTTACATATTACTTTTTTTTTAAATAATTAATTGCATATTACTTTAAATGGGGATTTTACTCATTTTAATATTTTTTTTAAAGAAAAAGTTTATCTTTCGTATTTTATGCAAGGTTCATCTCTCGCTTTTAGATCATAATAAAATTTTGAAAAAAAATATAAAAAGATAAAATAGATACACATATAATTAAGAAGTTCCTTACCATCAATTTGTTAGCTTGATTATGTCATTTATAACATAAAAAATGAATATTAATATTTCTAACTTTTTATGCCAAAATTGATGAATTTTTATCATGCTTGAAATTTTATTAATATGTATTATATATTATTTGTGCAATAAAAATATTAAAAAATATGAATGTACCACTAAACATGTAGTTGAGATGGTTGGGGTCTCTCATAACTTAACTAGTGATCCCCGAAGCTCTGAGCCTTGGAAATGCAAAGCGCTTGTGTTTTTGTCGCAGAGCCACCACCCTCGTGGTCCTTCTCTCAGCCAGATGAGGATTAGTCCGAGGTGATATGGCTTAAAGGTGCCTTCCAGCAGTGTGCACAAGCTCAGCCGCACATCTCATGATCTAACATAAAAAAAAAAAAAATCAAATTAATGTTCATCTTCTCAAGCTCTCTTTCGCTAAAACTTTACTAAAATGTACACTAGAAGTAATTTCGCGTAAAAGGTCGCCTCACTCAATGGGCCGTCTGAGTAAATTCTTCTAGAGAAAATTCCATCAGATTCTTAAATTGTTTCACCATGGCTGGAACGAGTCCTTCTTGTGCTGCTTCTGCAACATCAGATACTAAGTCTTGAGACTCCAAGATGGTTTTACTTCTCAATTTTGGTGGCATCTGGATCCACCGGATGATGTTTCACAAAGATGTGTCCCATCGAGTTATGTTTCACAAAGATGGGTCCCACCGAGCATGCCAAAAATATGTTTTGGTGACTTTTGAATCTCACACGAAACATACAAAATATAAGTGTGCAGGCATGCCAAGAAATTAAAGTGTTTCCAAACTAAAATGACTCGCATATCAAACTTAACTGCCATGGTGTTCCCTTTATTCCCTCAAGGTTCCTTAATCAAAGTGGAAAATGTACGAATGTGGAAACTGTAGGAATTAATTGTTGAAGAAAAGTGTTAGATTTCCTTAGGAAGGAATGAAAAAACACGGTGTTAAAAGTTGATAAACTTGAGTAATACTTGCAATCAGAATGCTGAAATTGCTAAAGTAAACATTGGATTTGATTGTGAAAATATTCTTATCATTTTGTCATTTTTGAAAATTTCTAATTTTCCCGGGTTTTACATAATCAGAGTTATTAGTGATTTCTATAAATTAAGTTTTATTTAATTAGTAAAATCAATATATTAAACTTTATAACCATGTAAAAAGAATACTTACTTTATATTAGGTAATTGGTAATATAATATGTGAGCAATTATAAATTATTTTGATTTTGTTACATTTTTTTTTTTAAAAAAAAAAAAGACAATTTATAGTTTTAAAAATATATTACTTAAATATTGTTTTTGGGAAAAAAAAAATTCATACTTTTTATGCTCAGAAATTACCTCTAGTATATATTTTAGGAAAGTTTTAACGAAAGGAAGCATGAGAAGATGAACATTCATTTGATTTTTTTGTCAGACAATGAGGTGTTTTGAGCAAGCCTGTGCACACACGAAATGCGCCTTTAAGCCATACCACATCCAGACTAATCCTCATACGAGTTAGGAGGGACCACAAGAGTGGTAAAGCTCTACCACAGAACACAACTGCATTCATTTTCAGAAGCAAAATAATGTATTTTCCAAAAACAAATAATAATTTTTAATAGATATTATAAAATATTTATCAAGATTCACTCCATTAGTATTGTGACACCCCAAAACCTGGGGGTCCATATACTCAGATACCATGTTGTGACCCTCCAAAATCTATGTCCGACCGACAACTCGTTAACCCATGAATATTCAGTGTCGCCTTCTATATATTTCTTTCTACAAATATACAAATTTTATAATATTTTACAAGAGTCGATGGTACAAACTCCTTTACACTTTTACATGCCAAAATATATTAAACTAGATTGTTCTAATATTTTACAAAAATCCTTCAAGGCCATAACTCTACTTCTTCCTACCACGGCCTCAAGATGTCATCTTTCAGAAATCAAAGGCATCACTCACGGCTGAGCAAACCAGCAGAAAATTTTCCTATAGGGTTACTCCCACCTAAATGCACATGCAAAACAGCACACAAAACATTAAATCATATTCTATGAGAACTCATAAATCCCATATGGAATAAGCTCACATGCATGAGATGAGACTCCTCATGCCCACAACCCCAGTCCCGACCGACTCCCTCACACCTACAACACCAAGTGTGAAAACCAGTCATTGGTGTCTCACCCAATGACTTAAACTATTGGACAACCCTCCAATATTCATTCAAATTCTTTATCAAATCCTGCGTGTTATTCATTTGTGGGCCACGGATTTCCGGATTCTCACCACAGACGCCGCACGCCTATTCAACATTTTTTTACAGGCTTTCACTGACGGTTTTATGTCTAAACCATATAAATTTCAAATCTTTCAACTGGGACCTACCCATCTTGCTATCACCAAACACATGTGAATTATATTTATTATTGTTTTATACAACCGTGAGTCTCGATTTTGGACGTGGTCCCATTTTCGAGCTCACCACACATTCACCAAGAATGGTGAATAACAGTACCATGCACCCACACCCGACTCGACGCGATGTGACCGTACATATGAAATACAAATATGCCATTTCATGCTATGTCATGTTACATGCATACGAGAGAGCTATGCAACATTATCAACACATGGATAATTTTTTTTTCTACATATAATTCACATCCATCAACAATCTATGTTATATATATCAACACAATATTTTCACACTCAGCATGTTATTTAATTTAAGCAATAACACATAAATGGCCCCAATCTCGGACCCACAAAATAGGGCACCTCATGGTCCCTTCACGGACATGAACCATTTTTGGTTCCATTCATCAATAAATCACTGTATCACCAAAACATGCAACAAAACCCGAAGACATCGCCTTGATCAAAACCAATCCTCAACATATTTAGGACTGTCCGAATCCGGGCCCCAAAATTTCCAATATCCAGTTCCAAAATTTTGGGACTAAAACCCACGGCCAGTTTCGGCCCCAAAGAACGCCCATGCCATTAAATGGCTTTTAGGCTAGAAATAATCCAAGTAGGAAAATTTCTTACCTCACGGAGTTTGATAAAACTTCAAGATTTTGGTACCCACGCGAAGCCCGCGATGAGTAGATTACCTTTACTTCACGGTCCGGCGAAAACTAACGACTAGAACTCCGTAAATCTTAGAGAGAATATATAATCTCTCTCTCTCTACCCGATTTTTTCCTCACGCTCACTCCCCTCTCTCCCCCCGGTTTCCTTCCTTTCTTCCCCTTGTTTGTTCTATCCTTCTCCCATTTTCATTTCTTTTCCAATTTCTCCTTTCCCATTTTCTCTTCTCTTATTCTCTTTCTTCTTTCCTTATTCTATTTCTCTTCTCATCTCATTTTCTCCTTTGGATCACCCTCACCCGTAGAGATCAAGTGGGGGAAACTTCCCCCACCTTCCTTGTTGCCACTTGTCAACACCATGTTATTCTCTTATTTTCCTTTATTCTTCTTTATTCTATTTATTGCATCATGTAACATATGGCTCAATGTGAGACATGTATTTCAAGTGTACCACATGGATCTTGCCATGTGTCACTCCATTGGGGTGCCATATGGCATCACATGATCATACCACGTGTTTGTCACCTAACCCCCTATGCCTCGAAAAATGTGAAATTCCGACTGTCTCGACCCGACGAAATTTATTGCAGCTAGATTTCCCACAAGACGATTTCACGAAGTCCGTTTCATCATCCGACATCTAGAAAATTCCGATTTTTGACCTAATTATCAAGCTTACCTTCTCAAAAATTGAATTTTCGGTTTACATTCTCCCCTTAAAAGAATTTCGTCTGAAATTCTCGTGGTAATCATACCACAATACCGGCCCTATGCTGGGTAATAACTCCTCATTCAATCATAATTTATACTACCCAGTGTGGAAGGCCAATCGCCTCCATTATGAGGATGACATCAACCTCGGATCTATTCATGATCCTCTGGTCCACCGTGAGTAGAGGCCCAGGGATTTATCACTCACAATCTCGACGTGTATAGTCAACCCTCACCCTCGTTCCTAGGGGATAATTTCCAAACAACTAATTTTCTCGAGGTCTCAACCTCCAAACTTAAATCTATCACACAAGATGCAACAGTAATGAATATGATGCATCCCTATTTTGAACAATATTCTAGTCAACAAGTGCAAAAGTAAAAACGCACTCGATATATGTATTGATCTATACGTCACTTAGGTACAACAAATGTAGACACGCCCTAGGTCCCGTCTTGGCCTCAGAGCCCCGTCCCCGACCATGACCCATAATCTCGGCCCTCCGTCTGCCTATACTCGAAGGTGCCACAGAAGGCCCCGTGATCAAAATTGGTTCCGACCCACACCGGCGAGAAGGAACAACCAGGGATTCTGGGCCCCATTCCACCTAATGCTTGGGATAGCGGTGTCCCATGTCCTTGGGATCTCCGCCTTTGTGGGCAATCCCTCTTCCTATGTTCAGGCTAGTGACAGTAGAAACATATCATCTGCCCTGCTTGGCTAGCATCCCGCCCCGGCCTCGGGTCCCGATAGTCGCACATCGACGTCTCGGAACAAGTCCTTGCTTCTTTCCCGAGCTAGAGGAAGAGTGACTCTTCTTCCTTTTCCTACTGGCACCCGCAGCCCGGATGCTCTGTGCATCATCTATCTCTCTCTCTATAGCCATAGCCGTCCCGTCTGATAGTCCATGTCTTGCAAAGAAATCCCACACCCGTCCCTGACAGACAACTTTAGGCCATCCTCGAATTTCCGCACCTTGGTCATATCTGTGGCCACATAGTCATCCCCGAAACGTGCCAACTCAGTGAACTTGGATACGTACTCAAGCACAGTCATATCTCCTTGCTTCAACTCAAGGAACTCCCGAGCCTTAGCATGTCTAGCTGATGCCGGGAAAAACTTACCCATGACAAGCTCTCTGAACTCTCCCCAAGTCATCTTCTCAGATCCCTCGAGACTCAACCTAATCCCACCATATTCGTGATTCACCTCTAGCCGAAATGTGGCTAGCCTGATCCTCGTAGCATCGGAAGTGATCTCCATAGCCTCTAAAATCCTCTCCACTTTTCGAAACCAATGATCAACTGCCATTGGATCCCCTCCCCTGATGAATGTCGGAGGATGATGAGCTATAAACCACTGGAGGTTACTTGGCCCCCCAGCTGCACTAAATTTCGAGCACTGGCAAAGACTGCACCCATGATTGCTACAAAGGCCTGTCAGTCGTACAGGTCAAATTATCACCAATGACACCCCTAATGCCCACTTCGACTTCACACTACACTGCTAAGATAGGCAAATTTAGATTTTCTCACTTATCACATTAGTGATGCATAATGCCGCAAACACTAATAAATAACCATCTTACGTAATCAGGTTTTTATTCGCTTTCCGAACCCCTAAGGTTACGCTTAACCCTAGTGTTCTTCAATTTATACACATTCTAATATGTAACATATTCACACCATAATACATCTCCAGTGGAACATATTAGAACACAAAAACAATTAATGCACACAATGCCGTGTTCTACACCCATGCCCACTAACTTAGATTGAACACCACCCTAGATACTCGCCTATGACAAGCCAATATCCGAAAACACCGTGGATACCCCATCCGAACCCAGCAATCGTTTAACTCTAAGCTCGATACCAACCCGTAGTTTCCAAACCCAAGGCCCGATAATAGATAACAGTGGCTTGCACCCCAAACTGAGGTGGTCCCGCACTGAATAACTGGTTAACCCGTGAACATTTCCCGTGACGCTTCAGATATTTTTCTTACAAATATACAAAATTCTTATAATATTTTAAAGATTGATGTACAACCTTTACACTTTTTACATGCCAAAATATATTAAAACTAGATTGTTCTAATATTTTACAAAAATAGTTTCTCAAGGCTACAAACTGCCTTTCAGATCACGCCCTCGAAGGAGTGCCATTTTCCTCGTGTACTGGAAGGGTGGTCCCACTTTGATGGGGTGAACAAAGTCAGAAAATTTTCCTTAAGGGCTACTTCCCACCAAAATGCACATGCAACGGCGCATAAAATGATTAATCATATCCATGATAATCATGAAACTATATGGAATAAGTTTTCGTGTCATGCATGAGATGATGAGACTCTCATGCCTGGGCAACCCGAAGTCCCGATCGACTTCACACCTAATGCCAGGTGGAAAAACCGGGCCATCGTGTCTCACCTAATGACTTAAACTATTGGACAACCCTCCAATATTCATTCGACCTTTATCAACCGTATATCATTTGAAATACGATTTCCAGCCTCACCCAGACGCCAAGACGCCTATTCAACATTTTTTTTACGGTGTTTTCACCGATTTGGTTTTACGTTTAACCATATAAATTTGGGTCTTCACCCCTGGGAATCTACCCCTTCTGCTACACCCAAATACACGGATTTATATTTATTATTGTTTTATACAACTGTTATTCTGATTTGACTGGTCCCACTGAGTTTACTCAATATTCACCAAGATCGCACACAAGATTTACAACTCACAATCACTTGGCGATGTGACCGTGCATATGAAATACAAATATGCCATTTCATGCTATGTAATGTTACATGCATAATGAGAGCTACATGCAACATTATCAACACATGGATAATTATTTTTTTTTCTACATATAATTCACATCCATCAACAATCCATTTTATATATATCAATATTAATATTTTCAAGAATAAGATAAAAAGATGGATTTAAGCAATAATACAAAATGGCTCCAATCTCGACTCACAAAACAGTAAGGCACTCACTGTCTCCATGATATGAACCCATTTTGCCCTATCCATCAACAACCATTGTATCACCAAACATGCAACAAAACCCACACACCGGGCCGATCAAAACCAACTCAACATGTTCAGACTCAATCAAACCAGCCCTGTAATCAAGATCACCCCAAAATTAACAAACCACGCCACTCGCCCAAGAATGCCCATGCTATTAGCCACTTTAGCTAGAAATAATCCAAGTAGGAAAATTTCTTGCCTCATAGAGTTTGACGAAACTTCAAGATTTTGATACCCACACGAAGCCCGCGACGGGTAGATTACCTTCACTTCACGGTCTGGCGAAAACTGACGACTAGAACTCCATAAATCTTAGAGAGAAGATAGAATCTCTCTCTCTCTCTACCCGATTTTTTCCTCACGCCATTCCCTTCTCCCTAGCTTCCTCCTTTCTTCCCTTGTTTGTCTTGCATCCTTCTCTTGAGTTTTCATTTCCATTCTCCTTCCATTTTCTCTTCTCTGGCCTCTTCCTCTATTCATTTCTCTCTCATCCCATTTTCCCTTAGATCATCCCCACCTTCCTTGTTGTACACTTGTCACCATGTTATCTGATTTTCCTGGCTCTTTATTCTATTTATCAGACATGTAAACACACGGCCCAACGGAGCCACAGATGCTGATGGCCCACAGCCTCGCCATGTGTCACTCCATTGTAAGTGCCATGGCATCAGATTATCATGCCAGTGTCCGTCACCCAGACATGCCTCTAAAAAATGCAGAAATCTCATCGGTTTTAATTCAACGAACACGTAGCTAGAATTCATTTAGACTATTTCAATGGTGAAGTCTCTGCTTTCATCTGACATCTAAAAATTTCTGGATTTTTTACCACTAATGCGATACTTTGGTATAAAAATTGAATTTTCTCAGGTTTTACAAGTATAATTCATTGGAGTTTAACACAAAATAATGTTCTTGAAGAATATTAATAAAGATATATTCCCTTCTAAAAAAATATTTAGCAATATACTATCAAAATATTTATCAATATGCTATTAGAGTATGTTTGCACCAAAATTGAAAATTTGGCCTGATCCGGTAATGGGTTAAGCCTAAGCCCAAGCCCAAGCCCAAGCCCTTGAATAAAAGTCTAAGAGAAAATGGCTTAGATCCATTTATACAAGCCCATAGAAGAAGTCCAAGTGTTTTTCTGAATTTTTTAAATTATTTTTAAGTCAAATGAAGCATTATCAGATGTGGTAGAGAAGTGGAGAGCAGTTATGGGCTGGTGTGGAATATACATGGGGAACAAGTCCCCATGATGGAGACGTGAAAAAATTCTTGAGGATCAAGACTCCATAATGGAGACGTGTAGGAGTTCTTGAGGAACAAGCTTCCTTAATGAAAGACATAGGTAGTTACTTTAGAAAATGGAGATAGTGAAGAAATGGAGACTTGGGCAGCAAGTCTTCTACGTCTATAAAAGGAGCAAAGAAGGATGAAGAAAAAGACAACCAATCAACCAATCAAAAAATCAACAAATCAATCAATTAACAACTCAATTTACTCAATGTCAAGCTATTTAAGCAAATCATAGCTTTTCAATAAGCTTTCAACAAATTCAAGGTTTTCAACAAGCTTTTAGCAATCTCATCAATTTCAACACTCTATTTCCTGGCTTTAGCCAATTTTTGGAAAATTTACAATAGTGTTATTTCATTCATCCGTAGTGAAATCAAATATTTTCTCTAGAAATTCTAGCATTCTAGTTGCAAGTTCTAATCAAGTTTTCATTAGTTTTCAAGCACAATACTATCTTCACAGTCAAATCCAATGTTTACTTCAACAATTTCAGCATTCTGGTTACAATTATTACTCAAGTCTATCAACTTTCAACATCATGTTATTTCATTCATTCCTAAGGAAATCTAACGCTTTTCTTCAACAATTAATTCCTGCCAGATTTCCATTCGTACGTTTTCCACTTTGATTATGGGGAACTATCAAAGGAACCAAGGAACCAACATAGCCCGATTAGAAGTTTGATCTACGAGTCATTCCAGTTTGGAAACACTTTAATTTCTTGGCACGCCTGCACGGTTATATTTTGTATGTTTCAAGTGAGATTCAAAATCACAACATATTTTTAGCATGCTTGGTGAGACCCATCTCTGTGAAACATAACTCGGTGGGACATATCTTTGTGAAACACCATCCGGTGGATCCAGATGCCACAAAAATTGAGAAGTAAAACCATCTTGGAGTCTTAAGACTCAGTATCTGATGTTGCAAAAGCAGCATAAGAAGGATTCATTCTAGACATGGTGGAACAATTTGAGAAAAATACAGCAGATTTTCTCTAAGAAGAATTTGCATCAAACAGCCCACTCAGGCAGGAAGAAGGCATAGGTAATATAAATGATGATGATACTCATATTCCTAATATTGTTGAGTTTCAGGCATTGATCGAGAATCTATAGAGATTGAACGCGTTGGCTGGACATTGTTTTGATGAAAGAATGGTTGCTCAAGTAGAGGCTGACTCTAAACAACTCAAAGTTATGTCAGGGAAAACTAAATCCATGTGAGAGTATACACAAGCTTTGATAGATGAAGCTGATGAACATACAAGAAAAGCATCCGAGTGAATTAAGGGTAATGTTGCAGAGTGAGAAGAACAATCTCAGGCACAAGAGACTATCCTGAAAGCAATCTCAAAGATGCCTGCACTACGAGGTCGAATTGACTTCTCGACCACTAGGGCAACAAGCCACGAGCCCATAGACAACTATCAATCAACTCGGGGCAAATCCTAGGAATTTTCAAGAAGCAGGTAGATCTCACCACTCTCCTAAACAGGTTGAAAATCAATATCTTCCTCCCCATAGGAGATAAGAGGGAAGTTCAAAAAATTCATAGGAAATGTCCTAATCCTGTTGATAGGCAAAAATGTGCTATGTAAAATAGTATGCCTATGTGTGCAAGTGCACGTGTCACCTCAAGTAATATAGTGAAAGTATAAGTATCGTCCCAATGCAACAAGGTTGGCATCAAATTCAGTAATCCTAGCTTTATTTGGATGATGGAAGATATGAGAATAAAAAGGAAAACTAATAAACTAAAATCCTAAGCTAACATGCAAGGATAAGAAATAAAGTGGAGAAGCCTAGGGGTTAGATTTCATTTGGTTAATCCTTATGCATTCTCTTCCAATTCACCCCCAATTGATATTCTAATCACCTATTAATGGTAAGCCTCACTTTTGCACATGTGAATCTCTCTCGATAATCCACATTCTACCTATATAACTTAGGTATCTTGCATCTCTACTCAACCCCAAAGCCCTAAGAGCGCAGTAAACCCTAGAAGCCTAAATTACCACACAAAACCCATGAGAATCTCTTGTCAATGGTGAAATGTGATGCCCTACACATGTCTAATTCAACTCTCATTTCTCAAATCTTGAATTGAACCACAAGTATGCCAATGGTTTACAAACATTAACATGTAATGAAGAATAAAATAGGGCATTTAATATAAATGTGCTTCAAATATCAAATTGAAAGTAAATCAATGTTCAAATACATAAATCATAAACAAACTACATCTAAAGCCCAAGAAAATGGGATTAGTTCATGGAGAAAAGAAATACAACCATAGAAAATGAAAAAAAGCAAGAAAAGAGGAGAAGAGTGTTGATGAAACCCATTTTTTCTCTTCAAATCTCCTTCTTCTTCTCCTTCAAGGCCAAAATCGATTTCCTCCAAGAAAGGTTTGCCTTTGGTTGTTTCCATCCAAAGGGTCTTCTTTCTTGCCTCCAAGAGCTCCTCCCGAACTCCTCTAGAAAAAACACCCTTTTAATGCCCTAATTTCCCTTTTATGGCCAAACGCCGAAGAACAGAAGAGATGGGCTTCTCAAAAATATGGGCCTCGGCATCACGCTATAGCGTGATGGATTTGGCGCTATGGCGTGGCAAAAAATGGGAAGCCACTAGAGGAATGAAGGCCAAACCACGCTGAGGCGTGAGAAGCTCACGCTATAGCGTGTTCTCACGACGTAGCGTGAGTGGTCTCACACCGTAGAGTGTGTGGACTCACGCTAAAACGTGAGTTGCTCACGTTTCGTCAGATTTTCCTACTTTGGCGTCCTTCACTCCTTTCTTCATAACTTCTTCATCCGGACTCCGAATCATATGATCTTGGTGTTGTTGGAAAGATCTTGAAGTGTAGAATCCATCCCTATAAAGTGTGATTCCAATTGAGCTCATATTATAGCTACAAAGGTCAAAATACAGTAGCTATTGCTGTATGTTGTAGCAGTGTTTGCTGATTTTCCATTTTTTTCGCCTTGTTTTCACTCTAATTTTGCAATTCCTCTAAAATGATTGGACTCCAATCATAAATATGAACATTTGTATATTGTGACAATTTATTTAACATAAAAACACTAAAAAACTAAGTAAAACATAGGGATAAAAATAAGTATTTAAGATACTCATCACCTATTAGGACAACGTCTACTCAAAGGGTGTATGCTAACACCAACCCGGTAACACAACCTGGAATTTATAATGAGCCACTTCCTTTATGGAGGCACGGGGGGCACTATTTCACCACCCTTAGGGTAGGTATTAATAGAGGCCAGCAAATTCCTCAGCCTTTTATGTAGCCACCTCCACCACCACAAAATTTGGAGGCAATAAGGGAAGAGGTACAGGAGATGTATAGGCCTAGCCTTAGACAGGTTGGCCACCCATAATTCTATAATCCATACAGAGAGGCAATAGATAGAGAGAATCCTTACCTAAGAGGGTATATGATTCCCAAATTCTCTTTTTTCTTTGGAGAAAATGGACAGTCGACTTTGAAGCATGTGGCTAGATTCACACTACAATGTGGGGAATTGACCAACTATGAAAATTTCTCTTATCTCAAACTTAGGATATTTCCTAACTCATTAATAGGAGCTTCTTTTACTTGGTATGCAACATTTCCAAGGAATTCTATCATGAGTTGGTAAGAAAAGGAGAGACAGTTACACACACAATTCTTTAGAGTAGAACCTAAGATTTGCATAGATGAATTATCAAGGGTAACCAAAAGGGGTGGAGAATTAGCAGTCATTAATCACTCATTTCAAAATAATGAGGAATAGATGCAAAATCCATCTCCCATAAATAGAGTACGTGAAGATAGCATAGAGGGGACTTGATACAGAGCTGAGGAAGAAGTTCCAAGGTATGAAGTTTAGAGACTTCTATGAGCTTGCTGCTAAGGTAACAAAGTATGAAGAATTACTTAGGGAAGAAAGTCAATAAAGAAAGACCTCTATAGGAACTTACTGCTAGGAGGTCAATTATGAAGAAACTGTAGTAGCAGATATCCCAAGTATAGGTTCCTTCATTTTCCTTCTACTGGTGAAGAAAGCGTTTGACTTATGGAAGAACTCACAGACCTCCAATACACAAGCACATTATACTTTTTATGAGGAAGAGACTAAGGAAATCTTTGATTTCCTTTTGAAGGAGAAATTCATCACATTTCCCTAAGATCACTAACTCCCCAACAAAGAGGAAATAAGGGGAAAAGTATATTGTAAGTATCATAACTTCTGGAATCACGGTACTAATTCTTGTTAGAGTTTCAGGAATATTATTTAGGACATAATCAACAAGGGAATACTGAAGTTCCCTAAGAAAAAAGAGGCCACGGTGATGGATGAAGATCTTTTCCCAGAAATGGCTTTAGTCAACATAGCTGCTGCTGATATGAGAGCAATTCTGAATGGAAAGGAGGATGGGAATTTTTCTCCTAATATCAAGATAAGAAAGGTATGGATTCCTAAACAATATATGGTTTATGTAAAACCCAAGAAAATTCAATTTTCTAAGAAAGGTAAAATGGTAATTTTAGTTGAAAATCCGGAATTTTTCTAGATCTCAGATAATGAAACGGACTTCACTATTGGAATTGTCTCGCAAAATCTAGCTACCCCATCGAATTTCGTCCAATTCCGAGATAGTCAAAATTTCACGTTTTTCGAGGCACTAAGAGTAACGAGTGACACTTGACACAAGTTGGATGGCTATTAAGGAGCAATGTGTCAAAAGGAGAGCAAGTCAAACACAAGCCTAAGTGGGACCCATGTGGGACTTGTGTCACCACCTAAGTGGATGGAAATCCAAAATTTAGGATAAGTGGATAAGGGAAATCCAAAGAGATCCAATGAGAGTGTGACATATGGCAAGAGAGGACATCCCACTTGACCCAAGCTTGACCAAACCGGTTGGGAGAGGGAAAAAGAGAGAAAGAAAGAAAGAAAAGGAGAGGGAAGAAGAAGTAGAGAGAGAAGCTCTCACTCTCTTCTAGATTTTCTCCGACGATCTGACCAAGCCGGTTTGGCGGCTAAAGGAAAGCCACACCCTCGCGACAAGAGCCGTGCGAGAGAATCGCTTGCAGGTTGGAGGCCTCGACAAGCTTAAGCAGTGTGAGTTCTTTCCTAAGGACTAGGGTGAACGTGGATCTCATATGTCGGGGTTGCAAGTTAGAGATCTCTATGATTCTGCTCATAGTTGACTTGAGGGTCACAGACATGTCAGAGTTCGATGTCATCCTTAGGATGGATTGGTTAACAGCATACCGAGTCGTCATTGATTGTGAGCGTATGAGGGTTACCGCCTACACACCGAGCGATACTTACGTTACATTTCAGGGGGATAAGCACGACGTTTACCCTGCATCATGTACGATTCTAGATGCATACTGCATGTTTAGCTGGGTTGGCTAGCAAGCCTTACCCCGGGAGGATGAGGGCGGACCACCGATTTACCCGTGGTTCGTAAGTATGATGATGTTTTTGGGTGAGCTACCAGAATTACCTTGGCAGAGGGATGTAGAATTATGTATTGAGTTACACCCTGGTACGTCGCCCATCTCTATGACTCCACATAGGATGGCACCAGTTGAGTTGCAGGAACTTAGGGTCCAAATACAGAGCTGGCTGACAAGTGGTTTCACACCGAAAGCACTTTATCATGGGGCACCCGCTTTGTTTGGAAAGAAAAAAAGACAAACCCTTCGACTATGCATTGACTAATGACTAACCGAACAAGACATCAAGAATCGTATCCATTACCGGTGATAGATGACTTGTTTGATCACAGAAGGGCGAGTCTACTTCCAAGATAGACCTTCGTGACCGGTTACCGCTGAGAGTTAGGCACGAGCATCTCCAAGACAAAGATTTAGGACGCGTATGGTGCCTTTGAGTTCACGGTGATGCCCTTCGGATTGACGAACGTGCCAACAACATTTAAGGATCTCATACATAGGGTATTCCAACCCTATCTAGATCAGTTTGTCATGGTCTTCGAGGATGACGTTTTGATCTACTCCCAGTCGGAGGAGGAGCATGAGGATCATTTGAGGGTCATTCTACAGCTATTTTTGGCCGACCATTCTAAAAGACTGCATCACCTACTCCAAAGGTTGTCAACAGTGCTAGAGATATGGAAGTATACAAAGGATTCCTACTGTTGAATTACATTCAATAGTAAAGGCATGGCCATTCAGAGGATGGGCTATGGATCTAATTGGGAAGATTCATCCAACATTATCAAAGGGGCTCAACTTCATCTTAGTTGCTACAGATTATTTCACTAAGTGGGTGGAGGTAATACCATTGAAGAGAGCATAACAGAAGGATGTGATTCAGTTCATCAAGGAGCAAATTATTCAAAGGTTTGGAATTCCTCAATCTATCACTATTGATCAAGGAACAATGTTTACTGGGGAAGAAATGAATTATTTTGCTATGAATTATGAAATACAACTCATCATATCAACTCCTTTTTATGCTATGCCTAAACTAATGGACAAGCAGAAGCATCCAACAAAATGTTGATAAGAATCCTGGAGAAAATGCTAGAGGAGAATCCTAGAGATTGGTACAATATTTTATCAGAGACATTGTGGGCATACAGAAATTATAAAAGGAGTTATACAAGGGTTAGTCATTTTTCTCTGACTTATAGACAAGATAGTATTCCCAATGGAAGTGGTAGTGTCTTCTCTAAGAATGTCTAGCAAATGGCCTTACTCTACAAGAGCATAGTAAGGCCATGATGATGGAACTCGAATCAGTAGATGACAAAAGAATACAAGCCTTCAACTACATGTTGATTCATAAAAACAAAGTGGCTTAGACTTATAAAAAGAGAATTAAGAGGAAAAACTTTGAAGTAGGAGAGCTTGTTATTATTCTACTAGTTAGTTCCAAAGACAAAGAATTGGGTAAATGGTCTCCCAACTGGGAAGGACCTTTCAAAGTGCATCAAGAACTACTTGGAAATGCATATTGGTTAGCAAACCTACAAGGAGAGCCACACAAGAGGTTCATCAATGGGAAATACTTGAAGAAGTACTTCCCTACCATGTGGGAAATTGTAAAAAATTCTCAAAAGAATTAAGTCGATTCCACAACCTTTAAAGGTGTAATGTTTGGAGAATGTTCTATGTTTTGAGTTAAAAAGTAGGCTTTTTAGCCACTATTTATCAAGCATTCAAGTTCTCTAACATGCTACCTTGTTCTATTCTATTATTTTGGAGAAAAGTAGGCTTCGTAGCCATTGTTTCTCAAGCATTCAAATGTTCTGTATGTTGTTTTTGTTCTATGTTTTGGAGAAAAATATATATAGTAGGCTTTTTAGCCACTATTTCTCAAATATATAAACTTGTCCAACAACATACTTGTTCAATATATCAATAGGCTTTGCAGACACTATTTTCCGGATCTCTCCAATGTTGTACCTGTACCTAATATACGCAGTATATATTTTCAAAGAAAGTAGGTCTACAAACCGCTTTTAATCAAAAATAGAGTTACAACATCTTTCCACAAACATCAACACACATCAAAAGGTAGGCCTAGTTCCACCTTGATCCACTAATGAAATATCATGGTTGTAGTGTACGTGTGTTAGTGTTAGTGATTTTTCCACAATTCGTTCCACAAACATCAACACACTTCAAAAGGTAGGCCTAGATGCCACCTTTATCCACTAATGCAATGTCATGGTTGTAGTGTATGTGTGTTGGTATCAGTGATTTTTCCACAATTCATCTCACATCAAAAGGTAGGTTTAGTGCCATGATAGGTGTGAATCTTGTTAGCATATTTAGTATTATTTTCATGTGTTTTATGCAACTTAAATGCTAGATTCCCACCATTATCTCTTACGAAAGCTCTAATCCCCCATTTTCTTATATTCTGCAGGTTTAGAAGGAAAATCAAGCAAAGTGATAGAAAAATTCAAGTTTAAATGAAGTTGCTGATTTGCTAATACATTCTGGTTTGCCACGACGAAGCTCAAGCCAAGAATGATAGCAACCTCAGGTTCGCCATGATGAAGGATACTACTTGCCATGGTGAAGAGGTTCACCACTACGAAGGTCAAGGCTCTCGCAACGAAGAGAAATATGATTGAAAGAACACCCTTGGCCTACATAATGAAGAAGCCTTCACCGCGCCGAAGGATCTGCGGGCTTGAGCAAGAACTCGATTTTGAGCCCATCATTAGCCTATTTTCCAAGGCTTATAAATACTTGTTCTTTAGACATTTTTAGGGTTCCAACTTTGAGAGAAGAAGGCTCTCTCCTAGGGTTTTTCCTCTCCTTGAAGCTTGTTCCATTTTATAGGATTAGATTTATTAGATTTGTTAGATTTAGGTTTGTTTTGTGAATTCCTTGGTTTGTAATTGAATATTGCTAGACATACAACCTTATGGAGTGTAGATTTCAGCTTAGATCTTGGTATTGAAGATATTTACAGCTTGAACTCTATTTTGTATCTCTATCTCTTCTCCTTCTTCAATTTCTGTAGTTTTATGTCGGCTCTAATAAATACGAATTTTAAGGGCTTTGATGGCTTCAAATGATAGCTAAGCATTCATAGGTCAAGGTTATCATATTTAGTGTTTGATTCATCTAATCTATTAGTTTGGTTGGTTGATTTATGCTTGCTTTGTTGTATTTGTTGCTAATACTTAGAATACTAAGGTTTTGGTTAATTGATACATGATGAGAATTGGATCTTCAATCCTTTTACTTGGGTATCCTTGGTGACGCTTGGATTAAGCCCTAAAATGTGGTTTTGATTCTCTAAAGGTGTGAGTCAATTAATCAGGATTTGAATTAACCTAGTCAAAGAGACTTAGGGAATTAGAAAGGTCTAGTACTAAGCGGATTTCACTAGGAGGGGACACCAAATGTATTAAGTAAGAATTGCAAGAATGTATCTGTGACCAATCTGAGCTTAGTCTAAAGTGTAAAATGATATAAGAACATAATCGTGGACCAATAGAGTTCTCGAGTAAAATTGCCTTTGAAAAGTATCGCCTCATCGGCTCTAGAAGGATGTAATCGTGAATAAGTGGATAGTGCGAGAAAATACAAGGGAAACACTTAGTGGATCCTAGACTGTAGCCTCGACTAACCTTTTTCAAGTTATAATCTCGCCAACCTAGCTCATCTAGATGAATCATTAGGCATTAATGATGATAACCAACCCTAGTTCCTCCTTAAGTAGTTTTCTCCATTTTTAGTCAATTACTCTAATTTTCAAAAAGCATTCTATTTTTGTTTAGTTTAGTTTTTATTATTTCCACAATTCACTTCCATTCATTGAGTCGCTCAAATAGTGAACGACTTTAGTAGCCGGGGTACTCAATCCATATTAAAACCACACCTTCCTCGTGGGAACGACCTTGGTTCGTAATTGAAAACCATTTTATTACTTGTGCGACCCGTGCACTTGCGGTTAGCAACAAGTTTTTTTGCGCCGTTGAATGACAAGTCTTTGGTGATGTTACCAATGACTTAACAAGTTTTTGGTGCCGTTGCCGAGGACTGACAAGTCTTTGGTGATGTTGCCAACGATTTAACATGTCACCTTGATCCACTAATGCAATGTCATGGCTGTAGTGCGCCTATGCAGTGTAGTGCTCAATGAGTCTCCAACAACATCTCAGGAAAAACATTCCAATTCTCCTATTTCCACAAAGCAAAAATGGTAAGCCAATGGCCACCTAGAAAAGGTAGGAAAGGGAGATATTAGCCTTAGGACAATCACTTGTCATCATAGGCTGTGGAGTACAATCGCAAAGAGAAAATAACATAATGAGCATATGCGAGAAAGAGGCTTTACAAATGAAAAAATGCAAAATGAATGGCTACAAAGTTCCCAAGTCAAAGTCTCATCAGTTTATAATTGTTCGAAAATGTCAAAGTCGGATCATGGAAAAATAAAAAGAATGGAGAGAATCCCAATATCCAAGGCAATGCTGGTGAGATGCATCAATTTCCTATACTTCTGAAGCCAATTTAGTTGTCTCGTTGAGTTGGGAAGCTAAGAAATGGCCTAAGGACTCGACTTTCTGTAGATGCTCAAGTCACTAAGCCTTTATGGCATCACCTTACTCTACCAAAGAGGTTAGCTTCATCTTTTCCTTTTCCAGTTCATTAGTCAACATGTTGATATGCACTTTCTAAGCATCATACTCGGTGCATAGCTCATTCTACCACTGCGTTGCTTGTTTCTTGGCAAGTTGGGCTTGATTAAATTCGGTCTTCTGTCTCTTTAAAGCACCTAATGTGGAGGAGATCTCCATGTTGGATTTCAAAGCATGATCCAATGCAGGGAAAACAGAAGAAGTCAAAACTTAAGCCTTTGAAATGAAAACCTTGGACTGAGGCACTTTGCAAGCTGATGCCAGCACTACCAGAGCTGCACAAAAACCATTCTTTTGGCTAGTAGACAAAGAAAGAAGGTCCAAGCCAAGAAAAATGGATCACAAGAGAGCGAGGTAGCCACGTTGACTACTAAGAGGATATAACAGGATTTGGGTATGGGTAAGGGGGCTCTGGGAGGGGTGTTGGGTGTGAAGTGTAATCTTGTCTAGGAAAGACAAGTCCAAAGAGAAATTCGTCTCCATCTATATTTGGAAAGTTGATCTCGACTAAACCTGTAAGCATGGAAAATATAAGGCAAAGAAAAGAAAAATACAAGAAAAATATGAAGGTGAAGAACAAACAAGAGAAGGAGTAGGCCAAGAAGTATGCTCATACTAGCCTTCTCCAACGGTGGTAAACCTTTCATCCAAAGAGCCATCTGCCGTCTTTGTCTCATCAGGTGCATTGCTAGTATCTTGGGAATTATCCCTACTTGAGGTTTCTTCTCCATAGGTTGACCCTTGCTCACTATCCTTAGAAGGATCTTCTACTTCTTCAATCTCAATGGGATCATCAACAGTGTTGGAGAAATCATACTGATAGGTTGGTCTACGCGATGATCGTCATAGATTGGAAGAATTCTCACATCCTTAGAAAGCTTGGGCTTTTTAAGCTGACTACTAGAAATGGTTTTCTTCTCCTTGGCCATCTTGATTTTCTTAGTAGGCCTACTAGGAGAAGAAGTCAATCCTGTATAAAACTGAGGAAATCAGCATAAGGTAAATTTATGAATAAAAATGCAATAAATGATTCTTTTACCTATAGTGGGTGAGCAAGAGCTAAGAAGCTCGTCAAATATGATATTCCACCAAGTAGAGAATGATAGAGCTGTGGATAGAAAGGTAATCCCAATGGATCATGAAAGAGTTTGATATTCCTTAACTAGTGTCTATGTGAATTCCAAGTCTAGTTGAGAAGAAGGCTAAAAAGGTAAAGTTGGAATGAACTGTTGAAAAGAAAACCGAGGGGCCTAAAGACAAGGAAGGTAGGGCTGTAGACTAGCCAAAGATGTAGAAATTGAAGATGAAAAGGCGAAGGAACCTCCTAAAATAAGTACTCTACAAGCAGCACTAGCAGAGACCAAAGGACTCTCAAAGTACTGCATATATGGCTGAGATGAAGCCATAATCCGATTCCAAGCTAAGATATGTACAGAATTAGGCCTCAAGTATAAGTGTATCAATGCCCGATCTACCAATCCCAAGAAGAAATAGATAAGATCATCAGAGGGCATCGTATGTAGAGAATGCGCGACATGGAGTCCCAAAGTCTTGTAAGAAGTAGGTTCCTTGTCTGAAAGCTCTCGAAAATATGCGAACCACATTTGTACGAACCACAAGGCACAACCAACTTCATGGTAAGGCTCATTAGAAACATATTTACTCATGGCTTGATAAACTGGGGCTAAGAGTAAAGTGCCTAAGGCATAAGGCTGACCTAGAGCAAGTGTCTTCATCAATGGTAAGTACTTCATGGTGGGTTTTCTAGAGCTGGGAAAAAATACATATCGGCATAGAGGAGAACCAGCAAAACTCAACATGCTTTCGATATCGTGGAACCCCCGATGACATCATGCCATTCGGGATAACGGAGTATGAAGTTTAGTGGTAGAGGAAACCTCTATGTGCGGGAGAATAGTCGAATATCAGCTTGAGACATAATGCATCGATTACTTTCGTATAGGTAGGCCCGTGAGAATGGTAATATCTCTCAATGTGATGGAAATGGGGCCAAAAGGGAGTAGGAAAAAGTTAATACTCTTGGACCAGAATTTCAGCGCAACACTCATCAACTCAACGTCAAGTGAAGTGTTTACAGTAGTAAGATGAATGAATCTCTCAATCACCAATGCCATCCAAAGTCCTTTGAAATGTGGGGACAACCTAGTAATCCATGCATTCCGTCGTTAAACCTTTGTGATTTGGCGGGTTTACCATAAATGACCTTAAGAAGTAGTTCAGTCGTCGATCTCAATGGCAAAGGGAAATTAGGTGGAGAAGAAGATGTTTCTCCAAGAGAATGTGTGAACTCTGGCCCAAGTAAAGGGGGAAGAATAACACTGTAAAGCAAAAAATGATGTCAGAGTTAACACGAATTAAGGAAGAAAGAGCAAAAATTTAGATTACCTCGATGAAGATGTAAATGAGTTGGAAGCCATAGAACCAGCATAAGAAGCTCCTAAAGAAACAAACAAGAAAGTTCATTGAGTCATGACAAGGGTAAATCTCAAGGCTGTAGGTAGAAATATTGACAAGGCATATAAATCTATATAGCGAAAGTTACCTTTAAGTCGTTTTCGCTGGTAGACAAAACGAAATTTTTTAGCAAGGCGCGACCTACAATCTGCCAAACAAAAGAGCTCAAATTTTGAGGTCATTCAAGTTGAGGTTGTTGAAAATCATTCAATAGGCACTCAAGAAAATTTCAAAGTAGCCAAACGACTTCTAAGAATTTTTTCAAAGGTGTATTTTAGACTCTTTTCAAAGTCTACACCTTAGAAAACTTTCATAATAAGCCGAAAAACTTCAATGAATTTTTTTGAAGGGTGTATGCATGATTATCTTCAAAACATACACCCTAGGAAGTGTTCAAAATAACCAAACGACTTCCAAGAATTTTTTTGAAGGTGTATTTTAGACTTTTTTCAGAGTCTGCACCTTAGAAAACTTTCGTAATAAGCCGAAAAGCTTCAATGAATTTTCTCGAAGGGTGTACTCATGATTATTTTCTAAATTGACACCCTATAAAAGGTTCAAAATAGCCAAACGAATTCCAATTTTTTTTTCAAATGTGTATTTTAGACTCTTTTCAGAGTTTGTACCTAAGAAAACTTTCGTAATAAGACGAAAAACTTCAATGGATTTTCTCGAAGGGTGTACTCATGATTATTTTCAAAATAGACACCTTGGAAAATGTTCAAAATAGCCAAACAACTTCCAAGAATTTTTTTGAAAGTGTATTTTTTCGATGATGGCACCAGCTCTAGCAGTGTCATCACCACAAATGTCGATGAAGGGTGGGCGGGTTCTGTGATGGCTTGGATCTTACGTGAAACGGCGTTCTAGCGGCTTTGCGACGCCGACAATAGAAGTCGATAAGCGACAATAGCAGTCTTGATAGCGGTGTGACACTTCCACTACTTAGCGGTCGAGACTGGCGGCGGAATCTAATTTTGGAAAGCGTGAGCGGTAGACCGCGACTTTGGCGCAAAGTCTCGGCGATGGCGGCAGCGTCCCCATCGAGATTTACTAGCAGCGGTGATGCGGAGCAATGAAGGTGTCAGCGGGGGTCGGCCGGCGACATCAACATTGTTGGCGGTGGTGATGGCCGGATAGAAGAAGAAGAAGATGAAAAACGTAAAGTAAAAGGGTTTCCTTTATCTGAACAAGTGGAGGTTGTTTTAGAAAGAGAAAATAAATTCTTTTTGGGAAGGAAAGAAGGAAATTCTAAGTTGCTTGGAGGAGAAGTCGATGGTTTTTCTTTGGAAGAGCAAAATCCTTTGGCATAGGAAGGACAAAAGTTGAAGGTTTAAACTTGATGATGACGGTAACTTTTTATTGGGGAATTAATTGCTTCTTTATTCGATCTGACTTGGCTAGTTCTTGCCGTTGGAACTCCACATCATGGGCTGAAAGATGGATTTTGGGTTTCATTGTTGAAAATAAACCCAGAAGGATATTTTTTGGGCCTTTAATACATACAATATGGCCCACAGGCCACAATGTATGCAGGGGGCAATTGTTTGCACCTAAATTGAAAATTTGGCTTGAT
Source organism: Tetrastigma voinierianum (assembly GCA_016808115.1). Taxonomy (NCBI): domain Eukaryota; kingdom Viridiplantae; phylum Streptophyta; class Magnoliopsida; order Vitales; family Vitaceae; genus Tetrastigma; species Tetrastigma voinierianum. Next base: position 135,909 of record JAEQBH010003962.1, read on the forward strand.
CTAGTAATGGGTTAGGCCTAAACCCCCTGAATAAAAGTCTAAGAGAAAATGGCCCATATCCATTTGGCCACAGAAAGCCCATAGAAGGATTCGGGTTTATTTAAAAATTTTAAATGATTTTGAAGTTAAACGAAGCATTATCAGATGTGGCAAAGAAGTGGAGTAGTTATGGGCTGATGTGGAATATACTTGGGGAACAAGTCTCCATGATGGAGACGTGGAAAATTTCTTGAGGATCAAGACTCCATAATGGAGACGTGGAGGAGTTCTTGAGGTACAAACTTCCTTAATGGAAGACATGGGCAGTTACTTCAAAAAATGGAGAAAGTTGTGACGCCCCATTTCCCGAGGGTCCGTTGACAACCCGTCAACCCGCAGAATATTCGTGGATGTCGAGTAACCCGACACCACTCATGAAAATCGGGCAGAGTCTCCTTTGTACAGGGAGCTCTACCCAAATACAACCTGTCCAATCACATGGCAACTTTGTCCCCGATATTTACAATGACCACAGGGTCAGTATACAGTCAAATGAGTAAAAATGGCCATTGGGCCCATACATCAATACTCACTAAATATATCCCAACCAACTATATTACATGGTTCAAGAGTTAATAAATCACTCTTAAATTCAAACATATATTAAGATTTACAATTTTAATACATGTTATACAAAATGAAAATCTCAAAGCCCTGTCCAGAAGCTTTTCTTCTAAAATGCGGCCTTTAGTGAGCGTCGTCCTCCTGTACACTCCATGTACCTGAAATAGTGATCCCTCGACAGGGTGAGCAATGCCCAGTAGAGGTAATTTCCTACGTGGGTTACTCCATACCTAAGTTCACATGTCATGGCAAACAATCACACTCAAGTAAATACATGATCCTACTTGAATGTCTACATGCCCAATCCCATGTCTCGAGTCCTCACCGACTCCCTCACACATGCCTAAGCCAAATGCGAGTAAAAATATAGTTTTCAAAAAAAAAGCTTTTTGTTCTCGAAAACTTACTACCGAGTTTCGATAAAATTTATTGGACAACCCTCCGAGGTGAATCTGTTGGATAACCCTCCGAAACAATTCATGGGCCCCTCCGACGTGAATTGTTGGACATTCTCCCAACATAATTCTCCGGAAAATCTTCCGTCGAAATTCCTTTCACAATATTTTCCTCTTTCATGTCATGCACTCACTCCTAATATTCTAGGGTGCTCCAGTGCATATGGAATGCATTATGCCCGATCGACAACTCATTACTGTAATATATAAAGCATGTATATATTAACATAATTAACTCACATAATTCATGTTATTAAATTCACAACAATAACATAAAATTAGCTCACATGGGCTAATTAACAAATCAAAACATTCATTTTGAATCACCCGAGCCACACAAAATCACGTGAGCGGTGAAACCTCGGGTGGCCTTTGTTCACGGCCTAATAGGGATTTTCTCCACTCGGTTCCAAATGTTTTGAGGCCATCTGGATAAATCAAGCCTCTGAATATCCCTAACCATTCACATGGCTCTTGGCAAAGAATAACACAGTAGGAAAGATCCCTACCTCTTGGAGTTGTCGAAACTCCACAAAACCAGTGTCCACGCGTAGCCCTTGCAGTGTAGAACAACTTTGCTGGCAGACCAGGCCAGACGATCCGAAAGGCGGGAAATCTAGAGAGAAGGAGCTCTCTCTCTCTAAAACTTCAAAACTCCAGCCTCTCTTGAGCGTTTTCTTCTCCTTTGGACAAGAAAGCTATTCCCTTTGTTTTTATTCATTTAACATTTCCAAAATTCCTTCCATGTCCCTTCATCTTGATTTTTGACACATAGCTTAATCTAAGCCATTAATCTCCATCCTCTCTCTAATCATGCAACATGTGTCACATGAGTACATGTAGTAGGTGACTTTTGTCACATCACATATCTTCTGTACGTTTCACGACTTTTAGGCACACGGTGCCTCAGCGTGAAATTATTGTTTGAGTCGGCGAAGATCGGCGTGTGTCAGATTTCGAGGCGATTCCAACGGTGAAGTCCGTTTCGTCATCCGAGACTTATAAAAATTTCGGATTTTGACCGAAATTGTCGTTTACCTTTTGAGAGAAAATTTGAATTTTTAAAAGTTTCACATTCTCCCCTCCTTAAAGGATTTTGTCAGAAATTTTGTACAATGCAACAACTCACATGCATATGCAACGTGTACTATACCATGCATATGAAGCTAGTTATTTAAGTATTAAGCGACTAAAACCCACGTACCTTAAATCCCTATGAGGGATAGGTAGCCACTTGTCGTTCCAGTTGACTCTCCTCCGGCTCCCGCAGTCTTTGCCATAACACCCTCACTAGCCTCATGGTCTTGTCGTAAAACCTTATCGGCTTTCCATAATGCATGCTAAGTCCTCCTCGAAGGTGCGTCAGGTATCAGCGATCTCTCCCCGATCAACTCGTGAAATTTGGATGCGGGTGGCCTCGAGAGCATGGGCGTGAAATACCTCGTGGACAAGTTGACATCTTTGGGTGGTAAGCCAGCGTGCGCTATTGTGCCTACCCTCTTGAGTATCTCGAAAGGCCCAATGAACCTCGGCGATAGCTTCCTAAACTATAGGAACTGACAGCTCTCTTAGGCATCACCTTGAGCGTGATCTCGACCTCGGAGCTCTAGGGTCGACGTCGTGCCCGGCATGGCTCTTGCATCGGCTGCGAGGCCATGAGAAGACCGCCCCGTCATATCAAGCTCACCTTCTCGAAGGTGTCTCTAATCGAATCGGGACCGGTCATGGAGCTCTCTCACCTCAGTCCCGGCATGTGGGTGATCTACATGGCCTCACAGCACAATGCCTCATATGGTGCCATCACATACTGTTTGATAAGCCATTGTTGTAGGAGAATTCCACTAAGGGCAAATGCTCTTCCCAACTACCCTTATGATCCAGGACGAATGCTCGTAGCATGTCCTCTAACACCTGTATAGTCCTCTCTAACTGACCATCTGTCTGTGGGTGGAAAGCTATACTTATGGTCAGTCGTGTGCCCATAGCCTTTTGGAAACTCTTCCAAAAGTGCGTCGTAAACCTCGGGTCTCTATCTAACACTATGGATACTAGTACTCCATGTAGCCGGACTATCTCTTGAACGTACAACCGACAGAATCTCTCCAATGTAAAGGTCATCCGCACGGCTATAAAATGTGTCGACTTCGTGAGCCGATCCACTATCACCCATACCGCATCATGTCCTTGCTGTGTCCGTGGCAAGTGGGTCAAAAAATCCATCGTGACGTGCTCCCACTTCCACTCAGCCACCTCCACTGGCTGAAGTAGCCTTCATTGGCTTCTAGTGCTTTCGGCCTTAACACCCTTTAACACGTAAGACGTATCGAGACAAAGTCCCTGCGTGTCTCTTCAATCTTCTTTCCCAATAGTACTTGCGCCAAGATCACGGTACATCTTAGTGCCACATGGATGCGATAAATCCAAGAGCTGATGTAGAGCTCGCGAATCCTCTCTCAAATCGGTCCAACTAGGGAACCACTACCGTCCCCTATATCGAAAGCCCACACCTGTGCGCGTGGACTGATTCGGCCCTCGTCACAGTCTTTATTTGTACGGTCACGATGGACCATCTCGCGTCTTGTCCTTGGGACTCGATCACTCTCCTCACTTGAGAGGCAGTGTAGCTATAAACTCCCCAACGTACGAGCACGCTCATTATGCGCACCCCAAGCATCGCGGTCTCGAGCATCTGCTCACAGGAAGCTATACTAGCTAATGCTTTCCCCGTGACTTGCCGGCGCATCAGCCACCATATTTGCCTTACCAAGATGGTAATGCAAAGTGAAGTCATAATCCTCTAGGAACTCCATCCATCCGCGTTGCCTCATATTAAGGTCCCACTGCGTGAAGATATACTTCAGACTTTTGTGGTCTAAGTACACCTCGAACTCCTCGCCGTATAAGTAGTGGCGCCAGATCTTCAAGGCGAAGACTACGACCGCCAACTCCATGTCATGTGTGGGGTAATTCTGCTCATGATTCTTCAACTATTTTTGAGGGCCTTAAGCTACTACCTCGGTTTGCGTAAAACACATCCCGGTCAGGCCCTCGAGGCATCTGATACAACGTAATGCCCACCACTGCCGAGACTCGAGATAGGGTGAAGTAAGCCTTCTCTTGACTCTTGGAATGCCTCACTCGCGCCGGTCATCCCAATCAAACTTGGCCTCTTCGGGTCAATCGTCATAGAGTGCTACTAATCGGAGAAATCCTCCAATGAATTTCTATTATTACCCAGTCAATCCCAAGAGAAACTCGTTTCTCAAGACTAACCGGCCTCTACGACTCATCCACGGCCTTGACCTTCTCTGGGTCCAGCGGCGTGCGATCTTTGACACCGCGTGTCGAAAACCTCACCTCGGTAAGCCATTCGCACTTCAGACGGCATATAGCGATGGGTCTCTGCGGCCATTTGTAAACAATCTCAAGTGATACCCATGCTCCCCCTTTCACGGCGGGGTAGATGAAATGTCATCCATGAAGATCACGACAAGCGATTCAAATAGGGTTGGAATACCTATGCATGAGGTCGTGAATCTGCATTGGCGCATTCGATCAATCAAAGGGCATCACGTAAACTCAAGTGCCCATAGCATCCTATTATTTGTCTTAGGGATGTCTACGTCTCCCCTAACCCTCAGTTGATAATGCCGGTACGAAGCGTCCCACATTTGGAGTGGACTCGCGCTCCTCTCAAGCGATCAAACAAATACAAATCCTCGGCAATGGGTGCGATTCTTGTGAAGTAACCTGCTAGCTATGCGCCAATCAATGCACAGTCGAAGGGTCTTGTCCTTCTTCTTCGCAAATAGAACCGGAGCGCCCAATGGTGAAGTGCTCAGTATAATGAACCCCTTGTCCAGTAGCTCCTGTAGTTAGACTCTGAGTTCCTACAACTCAACTGCTGCCATTCTATTCGGAGTCATAGAGATGGGTGAAGTACAAGGGTGTAACTTGTCTGGAAGTCTGACCCTGTGGAGGCAATCTAGATAGCTCATCGGGAAAAACATCCTCATATAGCGGACTACTCGAGGTAGATCTAAGTCAGGTCTCACCTCATCCTCTAGGATAAGGCTTGCTAGCCAACAGCTAAGCGTCACGACACCTAGACTCGTACAACGTGGGTAGAAATATCATGTAGCCCCCTGAAATACAACCACGATTCTGATCCCTGCGTGTAGCGGTAGCCTCTACGCTCCCTTGATCGATGAAGCGACTACGTGGCTATCGTGATCCATCCTAGGATGACGTTGAACTACGACATGTCCATGACCCTCAGGTCCATTGTGATAGAATCCACGAGATCTCTAACTCGCAACCACGACATATCATCCCACATCCTCACCCTAATCCCTAAGGAGAACTCACCTCCTGGCTCCTCTAGGTCTCGACCTCAGAAGACCTAACTCTATCTGGCTGATGCATCAATGAGATCAAGATACGACGAACTAGAATCAAATAACACTCTTGCCCATAGGCGAGATAGCTCGTACCTGTATAAGCTGGTACGATCTGTTGACTCAACCCGGTGGTGTGATGAAACAAACACGCCCACTACGAACTCCCACGGCGTCCTGCTGTGGGCCTCGTCCTCTGCCTCGGCCCTGTGACTCTAGCTGCACAGTAGCCAAAGGGAGGTGCCCGTCGACTCCCTACAGCGATACTAGCTCTGGCCTGTCTGGTGTGGAGGAATATCTTATCCTCTCTATCCTACCCATTGGCCAGGATTGCTGTCCGGCTCCCTAGGATCTTGTCTTTGACGATCCCCTCTGATATGTCGGCTCAGCGTGGTGGCACACCATGCGCTTGACCTGGCGGCAGCTTCGATCAGGTCACGGCCCCGGATGGCGTGACCACGGAACCCTCTTGAACTAGAAGCCCTCTACTTCTTTCCCAGAACTAGAGAAAGAAGGCCGGCTCTCCTTCCTCTTGCTACTAACACCCTGTCAGTGCTCAGGGCATCCTCGATATCTCTCTCTATGGTCGGGTCGTCCCAACTTCATGGAGTCCATGTCACTGTGGCGAGAATCCTACAATCTGCCCCAGATGGACAACTTCAACCCATTCTTGAATCCTCGACCTTGGCCATGTCAGTGGCGTACGTAGTCATCGACAAACGGGCTAGCTCTGAATCGCCACATACTCTATCCTTGTCATAGTCCACAGCCATTTCCAAGACTCGAGCCTTGCGTGGCTGACGTTATCGAGAAAATATTTTCCATGAAAGATCGTGGAACTGCCCCGAGTCATTGCCTCTGATCTCAGGAGTCTTTGCCCCAGTCCATCGTACTTGGGCCTCGCCCCTCTAGTTGGAACACGACTAGTCTAATCTGGTCATGAAGTGGCTCTCCATGGCCTCCTAACACCTTCTCAGCTTTTCACATGAACCAGTAGTGCATACCACATCGGATCTCACCCTGTGAATGTTGGAGGATTATATTCTTACTAAACCTCTTGAGGTTACTCGGACCTCCACCGGCTACTGTTTGCACTAGCACATGTAATAGCGACGGCCTCGATGCCCTCGACCTCGGCCAAAAGCCTGCTGGTCGAGCAGCAGGTGGTGTAGTTGCTTCTCATTTGGGCGCCCTCTACGTTCTCGCCCTCGACCCCAGCCATACACACATGTCAAATGAAGTTAATATTCGATAAGTGTCTCTAAAGAAGAGTAACGTAGCCTTGAGACACTATTCACCTCTGAGAAAACATTTCATACCTGATGTCCATGCATTCATAGGTAATGCAAGACAATTAATTCCATATATTAAATCATAATAAAAAAAAATTATTTTATTTTAAAAAAAATATTATTCGATTTTATTTATTTTATTTTAATAAATATTTTTATTTTTATTTTGAAAACCTCGTGAGGTGCTCATGAGCGGTGTTCATGAACAATGTCTAAATAGTGACTCGAGCGATGCAGGTCAAAACTAAGTCAGTGCCGCAGTCGCTCACCCTTGGCCAACCTATCGCCGCAGCTGCGTAATCACGAGCCTAAGCTTGGCGGAGTGTCGCGAGCTGCTTTGCTGGCCGTGTCGTAGGCTGGTCGGGTCGTATTGTGGCCTGTGTCGCGGCGCCCGCCGCGGTCTTTGCTTCCTTCCTCCGCGAGCTCCTCGGCCGTGTCGCGCACCTGCAGTGCGTGTCGCAGCGTCCTATGTCATGTCGCGGCGGCTGGGCGCCGTGTCGCGATACAAGTGCGTTTGTATCATGACCAGTCGCCCCCTCAGCCCGCGATACAAAAATTTTTGTATCGACCCTCATTAGCCGGGCCGCTGCCCGGATCGCGACCTAAAGCTGACCCGCGATACAAATTTGCTGTCGTGACTCCCCAGCGGACCATGCGGTGCGGCTGCGCCGCGCCCGTGCCTTGAGCCGACCGTGTCATTTTTACCACGCCGTGCCGTGGGTGTAGCCTGGCGTGTCGTGGCCAGCACCTAGCCCTGCGCGAGGCTAGTCTCCTAGCCTTGTGTCGCGATCTGATCCATTTGTATCATGACTCAAATGACGATAACCCATCCAGGTTGCCCCTTTTGAGCATATTTTTTTTTTTTTCCTATATACTGTTATTCACGAAGCGCTCTGATTTCTGTGCGAGCCACGCGATCACACATCCCCAACAATCATCAAATGCCTGAAAAGGATGCATGATCTAACCAGTTTCCCATCAAGTCCTATTAAACCATATACCTAACTTCTACACCAGAGCTCCAATTGTCGTTTACCTTAAAAAGCTCGTGCTCTGACTGTGGCGCCTCATTTCCTAGGGTGAGTTGACAGCCCGTCAACCACGGAATATTCGTGGATGTCGGGTAACGACGCCCGCTCCATGAAAATCGGGTAGAGTCTCCTTTGTATGGGAGCTCTACGAAGCCTCTTTCATCCCAATCACATGGCAGCACATTCGATATTTTACAAAGACCTACGGGTCTGCAATTAAAATGAGTAAAAATAGCCATGTGGGCTTATACATCAATATACTAATATATCAACCAACTATATTACATGGTTCGAGTTAATAAATTACTCTTAAATTCAAACATATATTAAGATTTACAATTTTTAATACATGTTATGCAAAATGAAATCTGTGTGATAAGAACTTCTTACAACGAGGCCTCTAGTGAGGCGCCGTCCTCCTCAATACCTCCTGTGCCTGAAAAATGATCCCTCGACAGGGGTGAGCAATGCCCGATGAGATCATTTCCATTGGATTACTCCGCTAAGGTACATGTCATGGCAAACGATACACTCAAGTAAATACATGATCTACTTGAATGTCTACATGCCCCGATCCATGTCATAGGAGTCCTCAAGGCTCCCTCACTTTGTACCTAAGCCAAATGTTTGAGTAAAAATATAGTTATAAAAAAAAAAGCCTTTTGTTCTAGAAAACTTACTATCGAGTTTCGGTGAAATTTGTTAAAACTGACCCTACGGCGAATACATTTGGATAACCCTCAGAAACGATTCATGGGCCCCTCAGAGCGTGAATTGTTGGACAATCTCCCAACACAATTCTCAGAAAAATCTTCCGTAATTCCTTTTCACAATATTTTCCTCTTTCATGTCATGCACTCCTCCTAATATTTTAGGAATTTGATTATATGGAATGCATGCAATCAATGACTCCATGCTAATATATAAAACATGTATATATTAACATAATTAACTCACATAATTCATGTTATTAAATTCACAACAATAAAATTAGCTCACATGGGCTAATTAACAAATCAAGCAATTCATTTTGAATCACCCAAACCACACAAAATCACATGAATAGTGAAACCCTCGGGTAGGCACTGTTCATGGCCACACAATAGGGATTTTCTCTACTCGGTTCAAATGTTTTGAGACCGAAATTATGGCTAAATCAAGCCTCAGAATATCCCTAACCATTCACATGGATCTTAGCCAAAGAAACACACAAGTAGGAAAAGATCCTTACCTCTTGGAGTTGTCGGAACTCCACCAAATCGGTGTCCACGTGTAGCCCTCATTTGCATTAGAAACGACTTTACTTCTTGGCGAATGAGCCAGAGCTGATGAGCGGCGGGAAATCTAGAGAGAAGGAGCTCTCTCTCTCTCTAAAACTTCAAAAACCAACCTACTGAACGTTTTCTTCTCCTTTGGAGAAGAAAACTATTCCCTTTTTGTTTTTATTCATTTAACATTTCAAAAATTCCTTCCATGTCCCTTCATCTTGATTTTTGACACATGGCTTAATCTAAGCCATTAATCTCCATCCTCTCTCTAATCATGCAACATGTGTCACATGAGTACATGTAGTAGGTGACTTTTGTCATCATATCTTCCTTTGACCCGTTTAACGACACCCGACACCCGGTGCCCCTCGAAAAGCGTGAAATTCCGGTATTTGGTCGACGAAATTCGGCGTGGTAAGTAGATTTCGTCAGAGGCGATTCCAGTGAAGTAGTTTGTCCATCCGAGACTTATAAAAATTTCGGATTTTGACCGAAATTGCCGTTTTACCATTTTTCAGAAAATTTGAATTTTTTCAGGCTTTACAAAGTAGAGAAATGGAGACTTAGGCAATAAGTCTTCTACGTCTATAAAATAAGCAGAGAATGATGAAGCAAAAGACAACCAATCAACCAATTAACAAATCAATCAATTAACAACTCAATCAACTCAATGTCAAGCTATTTAAGAAAATCCTAGCTTTTCAACAAGCTTTCAGCAAATTCAAGTTTTTCAACAAGCTTTCAGCAATCTTAGCAATCTCAACACTCTATTTCTGGAAAATATCCAACATTGTTATTTCATTTATTTGTAGTGAAATCAAATATTTTCTCTAACAATTCCATCATTCCGGTTACAAGTTCTATTCAATTTTTTATTAGTTTTCAAGCACAATATTGGTTCAAGGAAGCCTAGAAAATTCTCTAGATCTCGGATGATGAAACGGAATACACCGTTAAATTTGTCTCGCAAAATCTAGTGACCCAGAAAAATTTCGTCGAATTATGAGACAATCGGAATTTTTTTACAAGTTTCCCCAGTTATAGGATTTAGTGACTTCGGGACGAGATTTTTAATCTCGAGTCAGAAATAGCTTGAGCTAAATTCATTTAAAATAAATTGAACTAAAAATAAATAAATTATTTGGACGGCAGGCCGAATGAGAGAGATGGACACATGGAGAGAATTAAAAAAAATCAAAAGATAAAGTCAAAAAAGGAGGACGAGCCAGAAATGAAGGAGCGAAAGAGAGAGAGAGAGAAGAGAGGGAGTAGAGAGAAAAACTTCTCTCTAAGATCTCTGAGGTCGATTATAGGTTTTCTTCGAGACAAAAGGAAAAGTTGAATTACACATCCAAAAGAGCTACATGGGTACCAAAATCTTAGGTTTATTAAAACTCCACGGTGAGAATTTTTCTACTTTGGTTTCTAGCCTAAGGTCATTTAATGGCTTGGGGTTTTTCTTAGAGCCGTAAATTTCGAGTCAAAATTTTGGACTAGGTGTAGGAAATTTTAAATTTTTTAGATTTATTTTTCGAATGATCGAACTTAATTTTGAGGCTTGTTTTGAGCAGTCGGACGGGATTTCGAGGCGTTTTTCGGGCAGTCTCGGACTATGTTAAGGTTTGGTTTCGATCCTAGGACTAATGTCTTCGGGTTTTATAGTGTGTTTGGTATCCAGTGGTCGGTGACGAGCGTGAAGGACAGAAGGTGCCACATTTTTATATGGAGTCCAAAGATTTGGGTCATTTTATGTATTGTTAGAAAAATAAATAATATGCGGTTGTGTGTCAAAATCATGTTAATATGTGCTTGCATGATGTATTAGCATAGAATTGTGATGAATAAATTATATGTAGGAAATATAATTATCCGAAATTTATAAATGTTGCTTGTAGCATGACATAGCATGAAATGACATGATTGCATTTCATATGCACGATCTTCGCATGACATGGGTGTGTGTGCATGGGTATGGTCATCCATCATCAGTGTTGATGAATGGGTAGTGAGCTTGTACTTTGGACGACGTCCAATAAATGACTAAATGGTTCAAATCGCAAAGTGAAATACAACTAATGTGTGTGTTGGCGAACCCAAGAGGACCTTTAATCCCCTCGGGTGGCTTACGGAACATGGGTGTAAGGGCTCGCGGTGTGATCAGAAAAGTTACGTATGGGTGTAGAGCACGTAGCATAAGCCGAAATTTTGTTGCCAAAAGACCTGCAGTCGTAGTTTATCACATAGACTTCGAGGTTGTGTGATAGGAGTCGGGATTGACTCGGGATTAGTTGGTCATAGGGCACTTATTGGAGTGCGGTGAGTCGGTGGGCTCGTATATGTGTCTTAATTTGCTACCAGTGGCGGTTTGTCACACTTGGCATAGGCATGTGTAAAAGTCGATAGGTGACTCGGGATATGGGCATAGACACATTCCATGCATGACATGCAACATTCATGTAGGGCATTTCCTTGGATGTGTATGGGTTGGACTGATCATTGTATGAGCACTTAGGTGGGGTAACCCTTGTTGGAATTGCTCCAGCTGCGGGAACTTTCTTCCTTTTGTCATCTGACCGCTCAAGTCTGAGTCAAGTGCGAGGCAAGCGACCCACATTCGGGACCTCACATATGAAGAAAGCCAGATGTGGCTTTAGACCATATTTTGTATATGTATATTAAAACGATCGTTTTAATATATCATTTTGTATAAGAGTGTATAATTAAACTTTTGTAAACATATCACTACATAGTGTATAGTATTCAGGGTATGGTTGAATAGGGCCGGAGTGGTCGCTATGACTCATAAATGACCTGGTGTGGTATATTGAGCCCGAATGGGTTATGTGATGTATTGTTATACAGATTGTATTTTGGATAGAGCTTCCTGTATAGAGGAGACTTTGTCTGATTTTTTGTTAAATTATGGATACCGATAAATGGGACATGATGGTGTGGCGTCAGGTTACCCGACACCCATCGGTTTCTGTAGGTTGACGGATTATCAACGGAACCCCCGGGATAGGGGTGTCACAGATTAGATTTGAACTCTTGAGAATCTAAAATTATGTATGTTTAAAAATATGTATTAAAAATATTTTTTCAAGAAGAACAACCCCGAGGAAGACATCAAGTTCAAATTTATTATTTATTTTATTTTAATTTTAAATCTTAGTTGATGATTATAATTTTAAAATTTTTGGTAAAATTACAATCATAAACTACATAAATTAGGATTTTTATACTCAAATAGCATATTGGTAAATATTTTGATAATATATTGGTAAATATTTTTTTGGAAGGGAATATAACTTTATTAATATTCTTCAAGAACATTATTTTTTGTTAAACTCCAATGTATTATACTTGTGAAACCCCAAGAAAATCTAATTTTCTGAAAAAGGGGAAAATGGTAATTTCGATTGAAATCAGGAATTTTCTAGATCTCGGATGATGAAGCGGACTTAAGTCGTTGGAATCGTCTGTAATCCCCATTTACCATGTCGATTTCGTCCAGGTGGGAGCCAATCAAAAAAATTTGAGTTGTTCGACGCGATAGTGTGGGACGCTTGGTACATTTTGAGTGGCTCACAGTGTGTCACGTGTCAGATGCAGATTTAGTCAAACAAGGAGAGCCAAGTGGGGCCCATGTGGACATGTGGCATCTCCTAATTGGAGGAAAATCAAAGGTTGGTGGATAAGGGTAATCCTATCAACCAATGGCAATTGGACATGTGGCAATGAGGACAAAAGGGGAAATAAATGGAAAGAGAAAAGAACAATTCTCTTGATTTTTTGGCTGGTGTACGTGCAGTGAAGGGAGAATTCAAATTTTAGAGAGAGAAACTGCAAATTTTCTCTAGATTTCCCGGTGTTCGGACCGTCGGTTTTCGTCGGGCTAAGAAGCAAAGTTGTTCTACACTGCAAGGGCAACTCGTGGGCACTGGTTTTGTGCAGTTTCGACAAACTCTGGGAGGTAGGGGTTTTCTCCTACTTGATTTAATCCATTTTTAAGAGCTTTGTTAATGCTTTGGATGATATGAGGCCGTGAGGGGCCATTTAATAAGTCCTGAAACTTAGGCTGAAATGCCGGAAATTTGGGACACGTTTTGGACAGTCCACGGACTGTTTGTGTGGCTTGTGTTATAATTTATGCATTAAATTATGGTTTGGGTTTTGTTGGGCTATAAATGGCCATGGATTTTAGTTCCACAAAGTGGAGCAAATCTTGGAAATGGAAGGGGCTGCCCATGGGCGACCCATTGTTCGGTTCAGGAGATTTGTTAAAAAGCAGTCGGTTTTATAGATTAATTTGAAAATGTCCATGGGTTATTTTCATAATATTGCTTGAAAAATAAATGGCTTGAATTGTGTGGAAATTAATATGTTAATGCATGAATTTAATGTGTTAACATGATGTCACAATTATATGAAATATAATTGTGTGTGAGCCATTGGAATTGGATTGTTGATTAGTCCATGTGAACTAATTTTGATGTTATTGATATGAATAAATAACATGTGGTTGGTATGTAAATTTTGTTAATATATGCATAATTGATATATTGACATGTGTGGTTTGGAAATGGCATAATGCATTTCATATGCGAGGCATGAAAATTAGGTGTGAGTGCATGGCATGAAAGAAAAAAAAGAAAATGGTTGTGAAAAGGAATTTCAATGGAAGATTTTCCAGTAATTGGGTTGGGAGATTGTCCAGCAATTCACGCGGAGGAGCCTATGAATTGTTTTGGAAGTTATCCAGCAAATTCGCCTCGAAGGAGATTGTCTAATATAGATTTTACGAAACTTCGGTAGTATGTTTCACGAGAACAAAAATCTTTTGTTTTGAAAGCGGTGTTTTCTCACATTTGGCAGGCATGGTGGGGAGTCGGTGAGGCTCGAGAAGTGGGGAAGGTGGAATCACGTTCTCATCCATATCATGTAGACATTCAGAGTAGGATCATGTATTTGCTTGAATGTGTTTAGTTGCCATTGCAGTAATGCTTGTTGGGTGGGAGTAACGTGTAGGAGATTATCACTGCGGGTATTTGCTCATACTATCGAGAACGTCATTTTCGAATACGGGAGATGTTCGGAGGACGGCGCTCATTAGAGGCCGCTTTTGAGAAGAAATTCGGATTATGGCTTTGATATGTATTTTGTAAAACATGTATTAGAATTCTAAATTTTAATATATGTTTTGTATTAAGAGTGTAATTAACTCTTGAACTATTATAATATAGTTGGATATATTTTGGTGAGTATGATGTGTAGGTCAATGTGGCCATTTGCTCATGTATAGATCCTGCGTGATATGAGGCAACGCAGTGTCGCAAGTTGTGGTGGTCAACGGGACCCCCGGGATTTGGGGCGTCACAATACTATTGGAATGAATCTTGATATATATTTTATAATATCTATGAAAAATTATTATTTGTTTTTGAAAAATACAATATTTTGCTTCTAAAAGAGAATACAGTTATGTTATATGGTAGAGCTTCTACCACTCTTGTGGTCCTTCCCGACTCGTATGAGGATTAGTTGGGGTGTGGTATGGCTTAAAGGTGCATTTCATGTGTGCACGTGCTCACTCAAAACACCTCATTGTCTAACCAAAAAAAATAAAATGAATGTTCATCTTCTCAAGCTTCCTTTCGTTAAAACTTTCCTAAAATATGTACTAGAAGTAATTTAGAGTGTAAAAAGTATGAAATTTTTTTTCCCAAAAACAATATTTAAGTAATAATTTTTAGAGATATAAATGGTCTTTAAAGCAAATATGTAATATAATAAAAATAATTTTATAATTGCTCATATTCTATTTCCAATTACCTAATATAAAGTAAGTATTCTTTTACATGGTTATAAAGTTTAATATGAAGCAATTTATAGAAATCACTAATATCTACGATTAGATTTGAACTCACTAATTAAATAAACTCAATTTATAGAAATCACTAATATCTCTTATTAGATTTAAACTCTTGAAAATATAAAATTATGTATGTTTAAAAATATATATTAAAAATACTTTTCAAAGTAGTGCCTTCAGAAGACATCAAGTACAAATTTGTTATTTATTTTATTTTAATTTTTAAATCTTAGTTGATGATTATGATTTTAAATTTAAGGGTAAAATTACAATCATAAACTACATAATTTATTATTTTTATACTCAAATAGCATATTGATAAATATTTTGATAGTATATTGATAAATATTTTTTTGGAAGGGAATATAATATATCTTTATTAATTTTCTTCAAGAACATTATTTTGTGTTAAACTCCAATGTATTATACCATTAGGTGAATGTGATATATATTTTATAATATCTATTAAAATTATTATTTATTTTTGAAAAATACATTATTTGTGTTTATATAATCATTTGATATCGGGACATGCATTTAATATATTTTTTTATAGAATTTTAACAAATTGTGAAACATTAGGAGTGATGGTTCATATATTCAATACGTTATTATTCATTTTATTAAGTAATATACATTTAATATACAATTATACAATCATCGAACATGTAGGTGAAATAGTTGAGTTCTCTTTTAGCTAAACCAATAGTCTCGATTTCGAGCCCTGACCATACAGTGTTGTATTGTGGTAGAGTTTTATCGACACCTCATAGTCTAAATAAAAAAAAAATACAATTATACATCATAAAGAAAAAAATATATATGAAACCACATCTCCATAAAATTGAGGCAACCATAACCCATAACGGGATAAGGCAAGGAGATGATTAGTTGAGTGGAATACTTATCACCATCCTGTAAAACCCGGGAAACTTATAAATTTTCAAAAATAGAAAAATGATAATGTAAAACCCGAGAAAATTCTAATTTTCTGAAAAATGGTAAAATGGTAATTTCGATCAAAATGCAGAAATTTTCTATATCTCGGATGATGAAGCGAACGTTGTTGAAATCGATGCCATAAATCGCTACGTCGAATTTCGTCGAATTTCGAGATGATCGAATTTCATATTTTTCGAGACACTTAGGGTGTCGGGTGAGTATGGCGGCTGTGAGAGACATGTGATGCGACAAAGTCTACACATGTACCCATGTGACGCATGTTGCGTGATTAATTGAGATGATGGAGATGAATGGAACTGGAATTAAACCATGTGTCAAAAATCAAAACTAAAGGACAAAATGAGGTTATTAAAGAATAAGTGAATAAGGCAAAAGAAGAATAGTATTCTTAACCGCGTTTTAATAGCGATGCGGTGAGGTAAAATGGAGTTTAGAGAGAGAAAAGAGTGACTTGTACCACAGATTTCACGGCTTTGGATGTCGGTTCTCGGCAGACAAGAAGCAAAGTTGTTCTACAATGAGCTATAGCGTGGACACCGATTTGGTGGAGTTCGAAACAACTCAAGAGGTAGGGATCTTTTTCCTACTTGGTTTATTCTTTTGTTAGAGTTATTTAAATGGATAGGGGATTTGTTAGAACTGTGGATAGGCGTGTTTTCGGTCTCAAAAAATCTTTGAACAGGAGTGGAGAAAAAATGTTGTATTGACCATGAACAGTGCGAGCCTAGGGTTCTATTGTTCACGTGATATGTTGTGTGATTTTTGTGTTGGGTGATTCAGAATGAATTGCT
The DNA here is from genome assembly GCA_016808115.1 of Tetrastigma voinierianum. NCBI lineage: Eukaryota > Viridiplantae > Streptophyta > Magnoliopsida > Vitales > Vitaceae > Tetrastigma > Tetrastigma voinierianum. The sequence continues at coordinate 152,581 of JAEQBH010003962.1, forward strand.
TGGATTTGTTAATTAGCCCGTGTGAGGCTAATTTTGAATGTTATTGTTGTAGGGTGGATAACATGAGATTATGTGAGTTAATTTTGTTAATATATTCATATAAATATATTAGCATGGGTGACTAGGTGGCATAATGCATTCCCTGCTGCCAGGAACCTAGAGCGATAGGTGTGAGTGCATGACAAAAGTGAAAATGGTTGTGAAATGAATTTCAAGGAAGACCACAGAAGAATACCTTGGAGAGTGGTCCAGCAGTTCATCTCGAAGTGGACCCATATTTATTAGGAAAAAATGATCAGCTTAATTGCTGGAGGGATAATCTAATATATTTGCAGTCGGTATGAGGTTTCAGAAGAAAAAAACCTTTTTGTTTGAAAGCGATGTTTTCGCATTTGGCTTAGGCATGTGGCGAGTGTGATGACGGGCATGAAGTAGTATGTAGACATTCAAGTGACTGCTTAGTATTGTTTGGTACCATGACGCATGTGCACGCAAGTGGGGGTAACCCATGTGAAGAGTATCGCAGGCATTGCTCACACCTTGTCGAAGAGGATCATTATTCGAGCGAGTGTGCAGAAGGAGCGGCGCTTCTAGGCAGCGTTAAAGAAAGCCCGGATTATAATGTCATTTGTAAAACATGTGACCCATGTTTCTAGTTAAGAGTAATGTAATAACTCTTGAATTATTGTTATATAGTTGATGTATTCTTGATGAGTATTGATGTATGGGTCCAAGTGGTCATTTTACTCCTTATGGTCTCTGTGAGACAGGTGATCCAGCGAGGTTGTGAGGTTGTCGATAAAGGGACCGGGATCGAGGTGTCACAGAGATAATAATAATAATAAATTATCGAGAATGGTTCGAGGAAGCTAGAAAATTCTGGATCTTGGATAGCGAAGCGGTGTGCGTTAAATTAAGTCGCGAAATCTAGTGACCCGAGGGGAAAAATTTTGCCGAGATTATGAGACAATTAAATTTACTACGAGAGTTTTACGAGTGATAGAAGTTGTCAGTGACTCAAGGCACGAGATTTTTACGAAAATCTCACAAGTTAAAGAAATGGCTTGAGCTATGTTCATTTAAAATAAATTGAACTGAAAATAAATAAATTGTTTCGAGACAAAGACGAGCCCGAATGAGAGATGAACACATGAAAAAAAAAAAAAGGAAATAAAAGGATAAAAAGAAGGAAAGTCAAAAGAAAAGAAAAGGGGAACAGACGGAGAGGGAGAGCGAGAAGTGAGAGAGAGAAAGAAAAAAAAATTCTCTTCTCTCTAAGATCTACAAAAATCAGACCGTAGGTTTTCTTTGGAGCAAAAGGCAAAGTCGGTCCATGCATCAAGAGCTACGCGTGGGTTCCAAAATCTTGGAGTTTCGTCAAACTCCATGAGGTAGGGAATTTTCCTACTTTGAATATTTCTAGTGTAAAGGTCATTTAATGGCTTGAGGTTTTTCTTAGAGGCCGTGAGTGTGAATTTTTCGGAATTTGTTCGAGTGATCCGGACAAAATTTGGAGTCACGAATATTGGAAATTTTGGGGCCCGATTAGGAGTTCGAACTAAGTTCAGGTTTGATTTTAATCATGGGACTGATGTCTTTGGGTTTTGTTGATTTTTTCGGTATCACTGAAATTTGTTGATGAATAGAACCAAAAATGGTTCATGGCTGTGAAAAGACCGAGAGGTGCCCTGTTTATGTGGATTCGAGATTTGGGCTATTTTGTGTGTTATTGTAGGAAAAATAAATAACATGATGTTGTGTGTAAAAATCATGTTTATATACTTAGCAGCGTGTGTATGGAAATTTTGATAAATGAAAATTATATGTAGGAAATATAATTATCCGAAATTTATAAATGATGCATGTAGCTCTTATTGTGCATGTAGCATGATATCTCATGAAATGACATGATTGCATTTCATATGCACGGTCTCATTGCGTCGAGTCGGGTGTGAGTGCATGGTACTGTTATTCACAATTTTTGGTGAATGTGTGGTGAGCTAAAAAATGGGACCATGTCCAAAATCAAGACTCACGGTGGTATAAAACTATAATAAATATAAATCACGTGTGTTTGGACATAACAAGATAGGGTAGATCCCCCAGGGTGAAAGACCCAAATTTATATGTGGTTAGACATGATCACAGGCGGTGAAGGCTTGTAAAAATGTCGAAAGGCGTGCGTTGATCCTACGGTGTGACCCCGAAAAAGACGTGGCCCATGAATAAACACACGAGATTTGATAAATTAAAATTGGAGGGTTGTCCAATGGTTTAAGTCATTGGGTGAAACACCAATGATTGGTTTTTCACACTTGGCGTTGCAGGTGTGAGGGAGTCGGTCGGAACTCGGGTTGTGGGCATGAGGAGTCTCATCTCATGTATGACACGAAACATTCTATATAAGATTGTATTATTTATATGGAAATATGATTTGATGTTTTATGTATGTCATTGCATGTGTATTTAGGTGGGGAGTAGCCATTGTAGGAAAAATTTTCTACTGGTCATTGCTAACCCTGTCGTGGGACCCCTTTCGAGATACGAGGGAGGCAGCCTTGACTTGACAGGCGTGATTATGTAGAGGCCGATGTGTGGCCTTAATTTCCTTTATAAAAAGTATTTTGTATGAAAGAATTTTAACTAAATTCTTTTGGGACTATTGTCTAAATAGTCGGGTATGTAATTATGGTAAAAGGGTCGTGATCAGATTCTTACGGATTGTAATTAAGCGTTTTATTTTCATATTTTAGATTTAAATGTTAATGAATTGGTCCCTGTAAAGGAATATATATTTGGAATATGGGCCGAGATGGACCGCATTAAAGTCAAATCTTCTTGTTGAAGCCTTGGATAGGTTATGATTATCTTGTTATACGGGTTGTATATTGGGTGAAACTCTCAGAACAAGGAGACTGCGATTTTGAAAATATAAATCCCTATAAATGGGACACAACAGTGTGATTTTGATCACCCGAAATTCACAAAAATTCCACAGATTGACAGATTATTAATGAGACCCCGGATTTAGGGTGTCAGAATCCTCTCCATATTGCAAAAATCTTTGCCCATCAATTGACACTTTGATGTGATTCATCTCCCTATCAGCAGACTTACTACTTCAGAAAAACAGTGTATATAGATGAGTATTTGGGTGCATAGGCCTCCAATGGTTCCATTGATATAGCATACTTGACAGCTGCTGTATTGCACACCATCTGATTTAGACCTCCTAATTTTTCTCAGTTTTTTCTCCTCCTCCTCCTACACGGCTCATTAATGGCTTCCTCTATTTACAATGCCTCCATGCTCTTATATAATAATATTATTTTTAGATTTTATATAGCTTCAATTAGATTTCACTGGAACATTCCTTGCAATTAAATCTGAGTGAGAAAGGGTTGCGTTGCTATGCATAACTTCAGTTTAGGCCCTTCTTTTTCTTTTTCGTTTCTTTCTTTTTTTTTTTTTTTTTTTCTTGTTTGGCTTTTAAATCAGTTTGTTCTTATTATTTTAATATAATGGGATATAAAATAACTGTGAGTTTATAAATGCTTTTTTTTTTTCTTGTTTGGCTTTAAATCAGTTGTTCTTTTTGATTTCTCTATTATAATGCTATATAAAATAACTGTGAGTTTATAAATGCTTTAAAGTATTTAAAATGAAAGGAATTGTTCGAATTTTAAAGCGAATCAAATGTTTCCATATTAACATAAAAATATAGTATATCAAATTTGATACATATGTAATAGTACCTTTTAACATAAAACTTGATTATGATATCTTTTATCCAATTTTTTTTTTCTTGTTAGAATTAATCAAGTTAATTAAGTACCTTGAGATTTGATGTTAATATATTAAACCATTATTCATTTTAAAGAAACCTATATTTTAAAGCTACTCAAGAGGAAATAATTTTAAATAGTCATACTTAATAACTTTCTAACATTATAAATTTTATTATTTAATAAATAAACTTCATATATAATATATCTAGAAGTGCTATTTTATATTTATTTACCCTAAACATATGAGATCTTATTAAAAAAAAAAATTAATCCTTAAAATTTGAAAAAAAAATTATATTATTTTTTGTTATTTACAAATTGAGCAGAGAAGTCGTAATAAATAATAGATAAAAACCAAAGATTATGTTTGGTTAATGTTTTTTTTAAACTATTTTTGAGAACAATTTTTGAAAACACAGAAAACGTCATTTAGGTGTTTTTGAAAACTATTTTTGTTCTTAAAATTTTTTGTTTTCTATATTCTTTGTGTTTTATAGAACCAAAAGAAAAATGGTAATCAAACGTGTTCTAGCTATTTTCCTCGTTCTCCTTGTTTTTGAGAGCATAAAACAATTTTCAAAAACTATAACCAAACATGTCCAAAGAAAAGTGCATAACAATTGTGAAAGATAGTAATATGAGTGTATAGTAAATACTTATTGAGACATTACATATAAGGAAGAAAACCATATGAAACACAGAAGAAGATGGGTTATACAAAGAAAAAATATATTTATATATTTTTATCTAAAATGAACAACAAATAATTCTTACCAATAGAATATGATAAAATATTTTTGTTGAAGATAAAAGAAATTTGTGACTTTTTTTAGAAAGTTAATTAATGTGAAATTTAATTCATTGAACACAAATATTAAATTTTTACATTTTATTAATTATCTATCTTTTGAAATTTTTTCCTAATAAAACTTGTGATATGAGCATAAACTTTGGCTCAGTCAATAACAAACATTTTGGTTTAGTCAATAACAGAACAATAATACTTTTGGTTCAATCAAGAGTAGATATGCAATCCTAGGTTTTAGGAGTTCTTTAGCCCAGGTATCTAGTCAATAACCGAGGCCTCTTTTTTTGCAATTAATTGTAACTAATTTGAGTTCCTTCTATATAAGGACCTAGTATGAATAAAAAGATCACATATTGTTTTCATATTTACCAAATGGAGTCCTGGCTGTAACTCGAATACTAGCCACTTATTTTATTTTTCTGACTTTCCTTGCTGCAATAGTACCAAACCGGTATCAAAGCAAGTCGATCCATGGCAGAAGGCGGAGCTCCTACACGCCTGAAGGACCTAGATGAGGTTTCTACCCAGCATAGTTCAACAATCAATCAAATCGAGGGAAGCATGGAAACTTTCATGGCATATATCCGAAACCAACTAACTTGGTGAAGCAGATTCGGGATGACTCAACGTCCCATTCACCAACCAAACCTAAAATTATTTTGTCATCTCCACCGCTACAGCAGCAAGGGCCTTACATGCTTTACAGCGGAAGCCAGGAGACGAAAATTAACTTGTAAGACCCTAGAAAATTCTAATTTTCTGAAAAATGATAAAATGGTAATTTCGATTGAAAATCAGGAATTTTCTAGATCTCGGATAATGACAGACTTCACCATTGGAATCATCTCACGAAATCTAGCTACCGCATCAGTTTGATCAATTACGAGGCGATCGGAGTTTCACATTTTCTAGGCATCGAAAGTGGTGCGGGACGGCAGCGTATTTTAGTGGGCTCGAGGTGCGCGTGTCGTAAAATGGGTCAAACATGAGCTCAAATGGGACCCATGAGAGACATGTGGCAACATGTGACAGGTGAAAAATCGTGGTAGATAGATGAGTGGATAGGGTGTAATCACCAAGCCAGAGTGAGAATTGGACATGTGGCGTGGGGGACAATTCAACATTTCTCTTCTCACGACCGGTTTGGGAGGGAGAGAGAGAAAAAGAGGAAGGAAGAGGATTTTAGAAAGAGAGTCTCTGGCCTCTCTCTACCAGATTTCCGGCCCGATCGATCAGAGTCGAATCCGTGAAACAAGAAGCAAAGTTCATCCTTACCAAGAGCTATGCGTAGTGCCGTCTTGTGGGTTTCGTGACTCCGAAAGATAGGAGTTTTCTCCTACTTGGTTATTTCTTGTTTAAAAAGCCACGAAAATGGTTTTGGGTGTTGTGAGGCCGAGAAGGGCCATAGATTTCGGTCCCATAAGAGTGGAACAAATGCTTGATGAGGGGGCTGCCCATGGACAGCTCCACCGGATGGTTTAGAATTGGTAAGAGTCCGGGTACATCATTGGACCAAATATTGTCCATGAGAAATTGGTTGCATGTTATTGCTTGGTAGTTGATCTTTCTTGATTAGGTTGTTTGTGTGTCGTTGTTTGGCCCGAATGGTGGCCATGGTTGTATCGTGAGTGAGGCCATTACGTGGCTCGTTGGAAGAAGCTAGTTGTAGACGGAATTATTGTAACGCTGGCGCAAGGATTTATGTGTATCATTACCCGAGTGGTAGTGACTTGTGATGTCCATGTATGCTTGAATTGATATGTGGCATGAATGATATGTTAATGCATGCTAAATTGATGTGTTAACATGATGTTTGAATTATATGGAATATAATTGTGTAAGAATGGAATATATGAATTGGCATCATTGCATTCATGTGCATGGGTACATAGCGTCGAGTCGGGTGTGGGTGCACGGTATGGTTATTCACCATTCTTGGTGAATGTGTGATGAGCTCGAGTTTTGGACGACGTCCAATAAATGACTCATGGTTTAAATCATAAAATGAGAAGTAATTAATGTGTGTGGGGCGTTCCTGGAACTCGGGTGTAGGAGACCCATGGTATTATCTTAAATGTCCTGCATGGGTGTGAGAGACCCGTGGTATTATCCGAAAGGTCCTGCATGGGTGTGAGAGACCCGAATGGGTGTGAGAGACCCGTAGTACTATCCGAAAAGTTCTGTATGGGTGTTAGAGACCCGCGATGTAATCGGAAAAGTTTTGTTGCCCAAGAGAAAACACACGGTCATGTTTATCACTCAGACCTAGAGTTAAGGGATAGGAGTCGGGATTGACTCGGGATGGGTTACCCATTGGCAAATTGCATTGGGTGTTGTTGAGCCGACAAAGGCTCGGTGTTTGGGTGTCATTGGCATTACTAGTGACGAATGCCACACTTGGCATAGGCATGTGTGAGGGAGTTGGTGAGTGACTTGAGGTATGGGCATAGAAACATTTCATGCATGATATAAATCATTCCATGTATGCATCGTAAGTGCTTATGGAATATGAGATATTTATGATGTGCCCGTTGCATGTGCATTTTAGGTGGGGAGTAGCCCTCGTAGGATAATTCAACTACTGGGCATTGCTCACCTCGTCATGGGATCCTTCTTCCGATGCAGGGACAAGTACGGGCGAGACGAGCGCTCCTTAGGCGGGATTATGAAGTGGGCGGATTTGTGGCCTTGATTCATGTTTTGTGTATATATTAGAGAGGCGATTAGTTTTAATATATGTTTTTGTGATAAAGTGATGTAACCTTTCTTGTCTATAAATGTATACTTTTATGGCTGTGGATGAAATGGAATGGACTCTATTGGGTCATTTACTCATGTAAGGTCTCATGATATGAGACACGGAGTTTTATAAGTTGACGGTGATCCAATGGACCCCGAGTGGGGCGTCACAGAGACTTTTAAAAATATTATAGGGAAAGAAAGAAAAAGAGAGACTTGTTAGGTGTGCTTCATGTTAGCATTTATCAATGCAAAGCATTGCATATTTTACACTTTTGTTGCTAACTTAGCACCCTTTTCATTCCTTTTCATGTTTAACCCCCTCTCTATGTGTATTTTGTAGAAATGAAGAAAACAATACAAAAATCAAGCAATTTGGACAAGGAATGAAGAAGTTATGCAAGTTGAAGTCATGGTTGCGACCATATAAATCCATGGTCACAACTATGACCCAAAAATATGATTGAAGATTGTGGAACTCAGGCTTGGTGTAGTCGCGACCTTGGTCGAGACTATGGCACCCTGTGTTATGAACCTTGCAACATAGTTGCGACCATGGTCACGACTATGGGAGATATCTTCGGAATCAGCATCTATAGTGTGGTCGTGACAACATAGCACTCACGGTCGCGACCACGCGATGTTGGCGGCCCAACGATTTTCCACTTTTGGGCTGATTTTGGCCCATTTCCCAACGTGTATAAAAGGATAACTTTGAGACATTATTAGGATGAAAAAACTGGGAGGAGAGAGGAATAAGCCTCTAGGGTTTCTAACCCTAGGACAAGGCTCTTAGAGGAAGAAAATTAAAGAATAAGAAGTTTATTTCGTGTTTTTTGTTCTTCTTTGGTTGTATTTCCTCACCTCATGTTTTGATTTTATTTTCTAAGGTTTTAGATGTAGTTTGATTCTGATATATGTATTTGAACATGGGTTTATATTCTAATTGATATTTGAGGTATTTTTCTATTAATTGTTCCATTCTATTCTTAATGCGTATTGATGATTAGCTACCATTGATAAGTGTTGTAGTTCAGTTCGAGATATGAGAAGTGAGAGTTAGATTAGACATGGGTAGAACATCACATTTCACCATAGTTTAGAGATATTCATGGGTCTTGTGTGGTAGATTAGATTTCTCGGGTTTATTGCGCTCTTAAGGCTTTGGGTTTGAGTAGAGATGCAAAATACCTAAGTCCTAGAAGTATAATGTGCGTCATCGAAAGAGAATCATATGTGCAATACTGGGGCTTACCATTAATAGATGATTAGAATATTAATTGGGGAATAGAACAGTCCGTAATGCATAGAAGTTAATAAAATGAAATCTAAACCCTAAGCTTTTCCCATTTTATTTCATATATTTGCATGATAGATTAGGATTTTAGTTGTTTTCTTATTTCTACCATAAAACCATCATCCAGATAAAGTTAGGACTAGAAAAATTTCAGTACTTAGTAACCTAATTCTCGTGGGAACGATACTCTTACTTTCATTATGTAAAACCCGAGAAATTTCTAATTTTACGAAAAGGAATTAAGGTAATTTCGATTAATCAGGAATTTTGAATCTCGGACAAAACGGACTTCACCATTGGAATCGTCTCGTGAAATCTAGCTACCACGTCGAATTCGTCGAATTCGAGACAGTTGGGATTTTCACGTTTTTCGAGGCAAAGGGGATAGTGCGGGACACTTGGCACATTTTGAGTGGCTCACAGAGTGCCATGTGTCGTGTGAAGAATTAGTCAAACATGAGCTCAAGTGTGGGCCATGGGTGGACACATGGCATCATGCCATTGGAGGAAAATCAAAGGTAGATGGATAAGGGATAAGGTGTAATCCACATGAGCCACTTAGAATTGGACATGTGGCATTGAGATGACAAGTCTCTTGTCCCAATCTTGACCAAATGGGTTGGGAGAGGGTGAGAGGAGCAAACCGTGAAATTAGAGAGAGAAAGGAAGAGATTTGAGAGAGAGAGACTCCACCTTCTCTTTAGAATTCCCGGCGATCGGACCGTCAGTTTCCGACGAGGCAAGAAGCAAAGTTGCTCCCCAGGGTAAGGGCTACGTGTGGGCACCGGTTTTGTGGAGTTTTGACAAACTCCGGGAGGTAGGGGTCTTCTCCTACTCGGTTTATTTTCGGTTTAAGAGCCTTGTAAATGGTTTGGGTGGTATGAGGCCGTGAGTGGCCGTTTGGCCAGTCCCAAAACTTGGGACTGAAATGCTGGAAATTAGGGACCCGTTTTGGACAGTCCACGGACTGTTTGTGTGGCTTGTGTTATATTTGTGTGTTTTTGCTCGGTAATTTGAATAACATGCATATTGTGGTTTTGGGTGTTGTTGGGCCGGAAATGGTCATAGTTTGTTCCAAGAAGTGGAGCAAAGTTGATGGGGGCTATCCATGGACGACCACCTTACAATTTTGGGACCATTAAAAGCAGTCGGTTTTGCTTGTTGGGCCAGAAAATATTCATGTGTTGCATAAAATTAATTTGCTTAAAATGAATGGCTTGAATTGTGTGGAAAATATTATGTTAATGCATTGAATTATATAAAATATAATTGTGTGTGAGCCATTGGAATTAAATTGTTTATTAGCCCATGTGAGCTAATTTTGATGTTATTGCTATGAATGAATAACATGTGATTGATATGTGAATTTTGTTAACATGTATAAATGATATATTGACATGTGTTGTATGAAAATGGCATAATGCATTTCATATGCACCGGGGTAACCTAGATCAATAGGTGTGAGTGCATGCATGAAAGAAAAATGAAAATGGTTGTGAAAGGAATTTCAAGGAAGATTTTCCGAAGAATTGCTTTGAAGTTAATCAACGGTTAAATCTCGAGGCGGACCCATGACTATTTCGGAAAATTACCCAGCAATTCGCCTCGGAGGGTTGTCCAATAGATTTTACCGAAACTTGGTAGTATGGTTTCAAGAACAAAAAACCTTTTGTTTTGAAAACGGTGTTTTCTCACACTTGGCTTAGGCATGCGTGAGGGAGTCATTGAGGGCTCGAGGGAGTGGGAGGGTTGAGTCAGCGTTCGTCAGTATCATGTAGGCGTTAATTAGGATCGTTTATTTCTTGAATGTGTGTTTGGTTGTCATTACATGTGCACTTAGGTGTGAGGAGTAACCCATGAGGAGTTATCACTCTTTGGGCATTACTCACTACTGTCGGCGATTATATCGGTGCAGGGGTGTTCGGGAAGACGGTGCTCATTAGAGGCCTCTTTTGAGAAGAAAGCCGACATGTGGCTTTGATAGATATATTTTGTAAAACATGTATTAGAATTCTTAATTTTAAAATATGTTTGTATTAAGAGTGATGTAACAACTCTTGAGACTATTATAATATAGTTGGATGTATTTTGGTGAGTATGATGTGTAGGCCAATGTGGCCATTTTACTCATGTATGGGTCTCATGATATGAGACACAGGTATTCCGCAGGTTGAAGGTGGTCAACGGGACCCCCGAGTTTTGGGGCGTCACACATTATATTACTTGATGTGACGTGTGCACTTACACACTAACATATTATTTTACATACACACATTCACGCCTATAGTTTTAGCGCTGTTGCTGGGGATTAGGCATTTTTACTAATATTGATACTAAGTAGTCCTTATTTACTTTGGATACTTCTTTTGTTTGTTTTCTTTTATTTTAGTTGTATATACTTATTTCCAATTTTGTCTATTTTACTTTTGATTTTTCTCTTTGTTTTGTAGGGTTATTTCACAATAGATCCTTTCAAGGAATTGACAACTGAAATATCCCTCCTTAATCACCAATTAAGAATGAGGCAAATGGCCAATGTGCATAATCAAAGAGTGACAAATCAAGTGAGGAGTCAAGTGTGGAAACCATATGAGTCGATGGATCATGTTCAGTATGGAGGTACCCCATACTTGAACAATCAATACTTTGGATGGGACCATCACCCAAACACCTCATGAAACACAAGTCATAACACTCTCCAAACTCCACAAGTCCAAAGATCAAGCTTGGAAGAAACCATGGCTGAACTGGTTAAGCTAAGGGATGAAATGGAAGATTCTAGAATTTAAATGGCCAATTCAAGACTAGACCAAAACATGGCTTAAATGAAAAGAAGTCAAGCTAAATTTTCAAGATCAATGGCTGATATGGACTATTCTCAAGTCGATTTGCCAAGGTTTCATGTCTAAGATGAGATAAGATCGCCTTTACAAGAGACAATGACAAACCTAGAGGTAAACATGGCTTAACTTAGAAGATCTCAAGCTTAATTCATGGAGGAGGTGAACAAACCTTCACAAGAGGAGTCAAATTTCAAAAGTGAAGTGGATGAACTAGCCATCACAATGGCTAATTTGGCTAAGTCTAGGGTTGAATTGTTTAAGGAATAGACAAGTATCAATGTTCAAATTCAGCCCAAACCACTTGAAATCTTAGAAGATGAGATGAGTCCAATGGCCATTTCTTATACTCAATCCACAATTAAGAAAGAACAACCTCTACAAGAGAAAGGAATGAGTGTACAAGAGCTAGTGGCCAAATACATGAATCAAGGAGAGAACATGGTTGAAACATCCTTTAAAGTTCAAATTCAGCCCAAACCACTTGAAATCTTAGAAGATGAGATTAGCTCGATGGCATTCTTGTGCTGATCCCACGATTAAGAAGAACAACCTGCAAAGAAAGGAGCGAGTGTACAAGAGCTAGTGGCCAAATGTCATGAATCAAGGAGAGAACATAGTTTGAAACATCCTTTAAAAGGACAACAAGAGGAACTTGCACTACAATGAAGACATCACCTCAAGGAATGATGAAGAACTTGAGAAGCTTCAAAGAGTGGAGAATGATGCACAAGAATGGAAAGCCTTAGTTGCAAAGGAAGATGAGTCAACTTCTCCATAATCACATGAAAGGACAAGAGAAGAAGTTGTAATGACCATTCTGGAGATGGCTCCATGGGGTGAGATGTATGAGGAGTTTAAAATTGTGAAAGTAACCTCTATGTCCAAGGTGGAAGAGTGCATTGTTATTCGATTGAGTAGAGAGCGGAAGCCCTTAATTGTGAACGAAAATCTAAAAAATAATGATCTTGAATGCTTATGTACTTTCGAGTTGCTAACTTAGCACAATCTTGATTCTACTTGAAATGGATGCCAGAAAAAATCATCATTCTCTCTGTAATTCTATGAGTCAAGCTGGACTCTAGAAAAACATAGCAGCTTCTTGGGAGGCAACCCAAGCATTTCTTCTATTTCTTTATTTTTGTTTTCTTGTTATTTTAGTGTTGTCTTGAGTCTTGATTATTTTGAATGTTTTTATTTTTTTTTATTTTATGTTTTTGTTGTTTTGTAGGTTCAAAGGCTTAAGAGTATATCAAACTGAAAGGCCTCTTCAGCAGTTTGCTCCATGCGCGGCGCCCAGGCCCGGTCGTTGACTGCGAATCAACGCGGAATACCGTGAATGTCGGGTGACGGGCATTTCCGCAATCGAGCGAGTCTCAGCATGCGGGAGCTCTACCCAAATACAAAACCTGCATAAAACCTGTCTCAAACAGTCCAATATAACAATAACATGAGTAAAATGGCCACTTGGGCCCATAAACAATACCGATAAAACATACCAACTATGAATCCAACTATATCCAATAGTTCTAAGAGTTCAAATGTTTTACTCTTATACAACACATATATTAAAATTAGAGAATTCTAATACATGTATAAAATGTCAAACCTATTGGCTTTCTTCACAAACTCGGCCTTTAGGACAAAATGTAGTCTCCTCGCACGCTCCACTGTGCGTAAATAATATCCCTCGATAGAGATTAGCTAATGCTCAGTGAGTGGAATCACCTACAAGTGGGCTACTCTCCCTCAAGTGTAGTGCAATGCTCCAAAATAACACTCATTCAAGCAAATACATGATCCTGCTTGAATGTCTAACTTATCAACTCATAGGAGTCCTCACTTAGACTCCCTCTCTAATAAGCCTCATATGAGAATTCTTATATTTATTTGTTTGTGGACAACCCTCCGATGTGTATATATCAATTGGGCCGTTTCCGACGATTGATATTAATTATGGACTACCCTCCGATGTATATCAATTGGGCCGTCTCCGACGATTGATATTTTTAGTGTGGATTACCCTCAGGTAGTGTGGTTTTGAATAACCCTCCGAACCATTTTCTCTAAACTCCACCTCATGCACTCACTCTACCGTCTTTGGGTGCTCGTGCACATGGAATGCATGATGCCAATTTATTCTGATCTATGTCACATGTAAATATATAAACATGCATATATTCACATAAATTCAATCCTGATGTATGTAATTGCGCATTTCATCATATCAGAGTCAACTCATGGGCCTAATGATCAAACCACAGTAATTATACTTGAATTACTCGATCAAACATATTAATTCACAAAAATTTATTTTGAGAACTCTTTGTTTCGAATAAGTGAAACCCTCGGGTTTTCTTCAAAAATCACAAATCATCGGTTCCTTAGTAGACTTAGGGTTTCCATGACATTTCGGCCTCATACAAACCAATACATAGATCCAACACATAAATGCCGCAATTTATCCACCCAAATCAACCGTAGACGGAGTCCACCAGTGCCCGTTTTGGTTTCAAATTATATCCAATTAGGTCCCCAGTTTTGGGACGATCAACTTTAACAATTCAAGGCCTCAAGCTAACCGAAACATTGAAAAACGCCCAAAAGTGTAAAACCCAGAAGTAGGGAGAAACCCCTACCTCCACGTTTCAAAACTCCTCAAATCAGGTACCACTCGAAGCCTCTCGCATTAAGGCGCTTTCTCTTGTCCGGCGCCGTGGTCGGATCTCACGATTTTAGAGAAGAAGTCCTTCTCTCTCTAGAAATGGCAAAATCGGCTCACTGGACTGTTCTTTGCTTTCCCCTCACACGTTTTGGTCTTCTCATTTTTAAAGAAGAATCTATTTATTTACAATTTTGGCATATTATCATTTAAACTTTTCTATTAATGACCTCTATGTCCCTTCTTTTCCTAGTTTTTACATTCGGCACTATCTCGGCCGTCAATTTTCATTATTTCTCTACTCATGCCACTTATGGCACATGAGTACATGTTATATGTGACTTTCGTCAAATCGAAAATCGTTTTACGGCACCAGAAACGCGATGCCTCAAAAAACATGTAAATTCCAACTGTCTCGGAATTCAACGAATTTTTACGTGCTAGCTAGATTTTGTGAAGAGCGATTCAACGATTGCAATCCGTTTTAGTCATCAAAATCTAGAATAAATCTGATTTTAACGAGAATTACAATTTAAATGGCAGAAATTACGATTTTGCCCTTTTTCCAGAAATTGGAATTTCTCGGGTCTTACACCATCCTAGCCTCCATCCACCAAGTGTTCAAACTTCTTCAACCCAACCAAGGTGCTTAGGCTCAAAAATCGGATTTCTAAGGGCATTGAAGCTTATTCTTATTGAGGGAGTTTCATCAGGACCCGTGTCAACTCGAGCCCAATGATCACACTTGATCATCTAGGAGAGCCCTCTGTCCTTACCTTTCATATTTCATTCATTGAGGACAATGCATGTTTTAGGTTTGGAGGGGTGTCCCTTTGTTTTAAAATTTTCCAGCTTCAATTATCCTATTTTTAGTGTTTTCCTTTAGTTTCTTGTGTGTTTTAGTTGCTTTTATATGTTTTCAGTTTTTAGGTGTCCCTTTGTTTTAAAATTTTCTAGCTTCAATTATCCAATTTTTAGTGTTTTTCTTTAGTTGCTTGTGTGTTGCTTTTATATGTTTGCGGTTTTTAGGTTATTTTTTCCTTTTTTTTTAGTTTGTTTTTGTTTTTGTTTTGTTTGGCTTGTTTAGGGCCATTGATAGTGATGCCTATGAGGATAAATGATCATGCGCTTCTGTTACTTTAGAAGAATTTATGAGGTAGTTGAGCTTAAACCATAATGGTTTTACCAAATAGTTGTAGACTTAGCCAAATGTTCTTATTATTTTGAGCAAAAGTCTTAGTACCATTTTAATTAATTGCTTGGTTTAGAAGAATTAGGTGATCACCACCTATTTTTATCCCTTACGACTCTATAACTTATTCAATTATCATTTGAGGCAAAATCCTAGGCAACACGACAATTAAAAAATGATATAGGCCATCCTTGGATGAGGTTGAGGAGCCTTTCTAGCTAACCTTTTTGTGCATATATTCATAGTCACCCAATTTGAGCCATATTAGCCATTTTTATTTCTAGAAAAGCCAAGAATGAACACCTTGAATCCTTTTGTTGAATATCCTTCAGTCAAAGAGCCCTTGTTTACCCTAACATGTTGCTTTCAATGCTATATCTTGTGAAAACATGTGGTATGATTTGGGAATTTGGTTGAAGTATTGTGCTAGAAATGTAAATAAGGAGGTTTGGGGTGGAAAAAGAAAGAAAATGTACAAAAAGAAAGGAAAAGAATAAATCAAGGAGGAGTATGTTTGACCTTATAGCCTTCCTCCCTTGAGTAAGTAAATTCTTAGGGGTGTTCTTCACTTAGTACCCTAAGGCCAACTAGTCAGGGAGTTGCTAACCTAAAAGAATAAAGCTTCTTGGTTGTCTTGTGAAGATGGTGAAAATCAAACAAGCTTGGGGGTGAATTGAGATAATTGATGCAAAGATATAAGTTTAGGGGCCTTTAAGACTCAATGACGTGAAAAGACTCTATGTTTAAGGGTGCAAAGGAACAAGTAAAGAGGAAATGTGTATGTTTTGGGTAAACTTAAGCCTAAATGACCTATTCAACTACCCTTTACCTAAGCCATACATTACAAGCTATTAAAGACCTATGTGATCCTAAGGGTTGTGAATTGCCTACATTAGTGGAGAGTGATATGCCCAACAAGCCTATGGAGCCTTATACACTCACCATGTGAGTGAGAGATCTACATTCCATTCATCTAATTTCATCTAAATTGCAATTGGCTAGATGGGGAAGACTTCACAAAAACACTCAAGAACTTTGGTTTAGGTATGCTTGACTTATAGTCAATCTATTATTTGAAAGATGTTATCTCGAAGTTTTTCTTTATGTTGCATGGTAAGGTCCTAAGACAAATTATCATTCTTATCTTAGCATGATGCTCAACATGGTTGTTAGTTTTGAATAAGGAAAATATGTTATTCCTTTACTTGAGGATAAGAAAAATGCTAAGTTTGGGGGAATTTGTTAGGTGTGCTTCATGTTAGCATTTATCATTGCAAAACATTGCATATTTTATGCTTTTGATGCTAACTTAGTACCCTTTTCATTCATTTTCATGTTTAACCCCCTCTTTTTGTGTATTTTGTAGAAATGAAGAAAACAAGACAAAAATCAAGCAATTTGGACAAGGAATGAAGAAGTTATGCTAGTTGTAGTCATGGTCGCGACCATAGCAATCCATGGTCGCGACTATGACCCAAAAATATTATTGAAGACTATGGCAATCAGGCTTTAGTGGCAGCGACAGCGAGTCGCTACTGTGAACACGTGTTATGAACCTTGCAGCATAGTTGCGACCATGGTCATGACTATGGGAGATATCTTCGAAATCCTGTTTTCAGCATCTGCAGTGTGGTCGCAACCACATAATACTCATGGTTGTGACCACGCAACGTTGGCGGCCCGGCAATTTTACATTTTTGGGTTGATTTTGGCCCATTTCCAATGCGTATAAATGGATAACTTTGATACATTATTAGGGTGAAAAAACTAGGATGAGAGAGGCATAATCCTTTAGGGTTTCTACCCCTAGGGCAAGGCTCTTGGATGAAGAAAATTAAAGAAAAAGAAGTTTATTTCTTGTTTTCTTGTTCTTCTCTGGTTGTATTTCTCCACCTCATGTTTTGATTTTATTTTCTAGGGTTTTAGATGTAGTTTGATTCTGATTTATGTATTTGAACATAGGTTTATATTCTAATTGATATTTGATGCCTTTTTCTATTAATTGTTCTATTTTTTTCTTAATGTGTATTGATGATTAGCTACCATTGATATGTGTTGTGGTTCAATTCAAGATCTAAGAAGTGAGTTGGATTAGACATGGGTAGAACATCACATTTCACCATAGTTTAGAGATATTCATGGGTCTTGTGTGGTAGATTAGATTTCTCGGGTTTATTGTGCTCTTAGGGCTTTGGGATTGAGTAGAAATGCAAAATACCTAAGTCCTAGGAATATAATGTGGATCATCGAGAGAGATTCACATGTGCAATATTGGGGCTTACCATTAATAGGTGATTAGAATATTAATTGGGAACAAATTAGCCCATAATGCATAAGGATTAATCAAATGAAATCTAAACTGAAACCATTTTATTTCATATATTTGCATGATAGATTAGGATTTTAGTTGTTTTCTTATTTCTACCATCAAATCCATTTTCCAAATAAAGTTAGGACTAGGACAATTTCAGTACTTAGTAACTAATCACCAAAACAGAACAATACTTTTACTTTCATTATATTACTTGATACGACGCGTGCACTTGCGCACATAAGCGTATTATTTTACATACACGAATTCGCACCTATCAAGACTACTGGATGAATCTACAGGTTGAGCAATATTTTTTATTTTATCAAATTCCTCTTGCACAACAGCTATTAATTGCTTCTCTCCACCTTAAAATTGATGTTTTACAGTATTTTAAATGGTTGCAGCATAGTAGATCTGTGATAGATTGGGGAGCCTTCGTCCAAGCATTAGAGACGTTTTGGACAATCTGATTTTGATGATCCAGAAGGGGAACTTGCAAAGTTGCGTCAAACTTCTTTAGTAGCAGCTTTTGCATGCACACAAGAAGCTCACCTTACTGCACGTCCAAGAAATTTGAACTAGTCTCGCCCTACTGTCTACACGATAATACCACCAAATAAGACAACTGTACAAGGATATTCCTCTTCCAATCAGTTTACTACTCCTCCAATTAAAACCATCTAGTATGAAGCTATGAAAGAACGTAGAGACAATGGACTTTGTTACTATTGTGATGAGATATTTCGGCTTGGGCATCACTATAAAACACAAACCTTGTTTATGCTAGCCGAACAAACTTCTTTGGAAGATGATGATATGGATTGTTCTAATGATTAGCAATCTTCAATTTCCTGAAATTTCTCTGCATGCTATGACAGGAGCTCTTACACCTAACACCATGCGAGTTACAAGGCTGCTTGGGCGTTAGGCTATATCCATCCTCATAGATACCAGCTCTACCCATAATTTTTGCATCCACATTTAGCAAAAGGAGTAGGTTTATCAGTAGACACAAATGCTAACCTTGATGTTATAATGGCTACTGGCGACAAACTTCTGATACAGGACATTATACAAAGACTGCAGTCACCATCCAAGGGACACTTATTTATGTTGATTTTCATCTTCTTCCTTTAGGAGGTTGTGATGTTATGCTAGGAGCAAAGTGGGTGCAAAATCTAGAGCCTATTTTATGGGACTTCCAATGAATGTGGATGCAGTTCACTTATGGCAACCAGCCTAAAACAATTGTGGCCAGTTCTCCTACATCGGTAACATATTCCACATTTAATTCTCTTACAAAACTAGGAAAAGTTGCTGAACTAAGCTATATTATTTACTCTCTAACGGTTTGTGGACCTCACAAGACAACTCCATAAGGTACAATTCCCTCTTCCTTGTGTCCTCTTTTGCAAGAATTTTCTGAAGTCTTCAATAAAACATGCGGTCTTCCACCTTCTCGGTCACATGAACATCACATATATCTCTTCAAGGATGCAAAACCAGTCAATGTTCGACCCTATTGTTATCCTTAAATTCAAAAGCAAGAAATTGAGTGGTTGATACAAGAGATGTTGAGTGATGGCATTATTCGGCATAGCCACAATCCTTTTTTTCCCCCTTCTCTTTGGGTGAAAAAGAATGATGGCTCATGGAGACTGTGTTGATTATCAATCCTTAAATCAACATACAATTAAGGACCAAATTCCCATCCCCGTTGTGGATGAGCTACTTGATGAATTAAAAGGAACTTTCATATTTTCGAAGTTAGATCTTCAAGCTGGTTTCCATCAAATTCGAGTAGCTGTTGAAGATGTTCACAAAACAGCTTTTTGGACTCATGAGGGCCATTATGAGTTTCTTGTAATGCCTTTTGGGCTTACAAATGCCCCTTCCACGTTCCAAAGCTTGATGAATCGCATATTCCAACCATTCTTGCTTAAGTTTATATTAGTTTTCTTTGATGATATTTTAATTTACAGAAAGTCGTTGGAAGAGCATTACTCTCACCTATGTACCACACTCCAAATACTTCATCAACAACATCTTTATGCCAAATAGTCCAAGTGTTCTTTTGGAAATCTTATTGTGCATTAACTTGGGCATGTGATATCCATAGATGGAGTTTTTGTGGACTAATCCAAAGTGGAATGTATCCTTCATTGGCCAACTCCAAAAACTCTTAAGGCTCTAAGAGGATTTTTGGGTCAAACAAGTTACTACATAATTCGCAATTCTTAGCTCAACCACTCACCCAACTCCTCAAAAAAGATGCATTTCATTGGAATCTTAATGCAGATCAGCTTTCCAAGAGCTCAAGACTCCCATGAGTAACTTCTCAGTCCTATCTCTCCCCGATTTTACAAAGCCTTTTATAATAGAATGTGATGCTTTTGGAGTTGGCGTTGGGGCTGTCCTCATGCAAGAAGGTCGACCCTTGGCATTCCTCATTCATGCACTTTCTAAGGAAATACAGTCCTTATCGATTTATGACAAGGAACTCTTTGCTTTGGTGATAGTTGTTCATAAGTGGCGCCCCTACCTCTTGAGGAGTAGATTAAAAGTCTGCACTGATCACCATAGTATTAAATTTCTTCTTGAACAACAAGTGGGCACCCCCTCAAAACAACGATTGTTGGCAAAACTTCTCAGCTATGAATTTGATGTGGAATATCGAAGTGGTGCTTCTAATAGAGCTACATATGCCTTGTCCAGGATTCCAAAATGCCTATCTCGCACTCAAATATTACCAACCTTGTGGGCAAGGTTCTTTAAGGGGGGCGCATTGATATGAGCATAGACTTTGGCTCAATCAATAACAAACATTTTGGCTTAGTCAATAACAAAACAATAATACTTCTGGTTCAGTCAAGAGTAGATATGCAGTCCTAGGTTTTAGGAGTCGTTTAGCCCAGGTATCTAGTCAATAACTGAGGCCTCTTTTTTTGCAATTAGTTATAACTTATTTGAGTTCCTTCTATATAAGGACCTACTATGAATAAGATCACAATTTGTTTCCATATATTTTAGGGTGAATCATCACCTTCAATACAATACTACACCTTTGGCTTTTTCCTTACATTTACAGCAGTACCAACTTGCTATGTCATTTTAAGTATGCTATGAAATTATAAAATTTAGTCATTTAATTTATAGAAAATAACTTGTCATAATAATAGTGAAAAATGATATAATATTCTTGTGAGAGATGATATAATACTCATAGTTGCTACAAAATACAATGATTTTTATTAGTTGTCATAAATATACACAAATCTTTAATAGTACCTATCTATCATATTCTAGATATTCTTGAATAGATATTAAAAGTTTGAAAGGCAATATTTTGAGAGTCAAAGTCACATAGTGTCTTTGAAAGATGGAAAGTTCCCACCAAAACTCCACATATTTCAAAAGACATTTCCACCCAAGCACGTCTTTCATTCCTCTCTCTCTCTGTAACACCATAATCTGGCGAGGTTAAGACTTTTCATCCCTTTCAGTCTTCAAGCATAACCACTTGCAGCAACCAAATACTTCCCACTTGAGACTTGATACGTTTCATCCATTTATGTCTTCAAGCATACCCTTGCAGCAACCGGTATTTAATCAGCACACCTCAAGTTTCTTGTCAAGATCCATTTATGTAAGCACAACTTCACAACTCAAGACTAAAACCAGGTATTCTTCATCTTTGTTTTCATACACTCGTTAACTTTCTTTCTCTTTCATTCCCCATTACTTTTGTTTCAACTCCATTCTTCATGATAAGATTAAGGTTAACTACAATACTCAATATATCCATGTAAAGGTAGAATTTGTAATTTTAATTTTTTTTTAATTTTGCGTTTTCGGTTGTATAAATAATTTTTCTTTCACTATCTCTTTATGCTTGCACTTTGTTTTGTTTTTATTTTTTATTTTTTATTTTTTAGCCCTTATGTACTTAGATTTACTGGACAAAAGTGAAAAGGATGATTTTAAGTAATTTTTGGTATGCTTTTTTTCTTAATTTTCATGGCTATGTTTGAGTAGTAAGAAGAATGAAAAATTACAACTTTTGCTTTAATCTTTATTCATAGTATTTAATATTCTACAATTCATTATACAGTTTGTAACTTGATTTTTCTTGGTATAGTTTGTCATCTTTTTCAAGTAAACACATATGTTATTCCTTCAAAGTTCAAAAATAACAAATATATTAAAGGATTCACATATATTTCATTTGAATGTGGGTATTTAAGCAAGATTTAAATAAGTAATGGAATCATAATTTTATAAAAGAACGTCTTTTTCTACTTTGATTCAATACTTATTGAAATTACATATATTTACTAATATGAAACATCATGAAACAATAAGAGATATGCATTATTAGATTAATAGTTTGTGGCATTAACAAAAATGACATGAATTGTATAAGACGCTTTTTTTAACTAACTATCCAACTTTAATATACTTGCTGCATACCTGGTTATATTACATGATGCATTTCTTTGATCTATGATAAAGCATCATTGGTGTTAATATAATAGCTTAAATAAACAAAAAAAAAAAGTGTAATGCATGGACCAAGAGCCCTCATGTTTGAAAAATTGATTCTAATGTTAAAATTCATCATTGTTTCATTAATTGTGTGTTTTTTAGTTATAGAATGGATCGAAGTTAGATGTCTAAAGATAGAAGGTCAAAGGAGTATGAGGAAGGAGTTGAATACTTCATTAATTTTGCATTACAACATTGCCCGAAAGCAAAGCGTTATTCGTTGTCCATGTATGCGATGTGGAAACTTAATACATCATACACCTACCAAGATTCGATAACATATGTTTTTCAATGGTATTGACCAACGTTATTGTACATGGTATTAGCACGGAGAAGAAATTCCTAGTGGAAAACAACCAAGTGAAGTGGCACAATGTTATGATATGAGTGATTGTGGCGATGTTGGTAGCATAGTTGAAATTATTCATGCTATAAAAGATGGGTTCATGACAGACCCAATGTCATTTAAAAAATTGCTTGAAGATACTGAAAAACCATTGTATCCTAGTTACACAAAGTTCACAAAGCTTTCTGCATTAGTTAAGTTGTATAATGTGAAGGCAAGATATGGATGGTCAAATAAAAGCTTTTCAGATTTACTTCAAATATTAGGGATATGCTCCCGATAATAATGAGATGCCCTTATCAATGTATGAGGCTAAGAAAACATTGAATGCATTAGGAATGGAATACGAAAAAATACATGCATGCCCTAATGATTACATACTTTACAAGACATGTCCTACTTGTGGAATGTCAAGGTGGAAGGTAAACAAGGTAAGGGTGAGAAACATACAGAGGATTCCTGCAAAGGTGTTATAATATTTTCCACGGATTCCTAGATTTAAGAGGATGTTTCAATCTCCGAAATGGAAAAAAAACCTAAAATGGCATGCATAGGGAAAAGAGAATGATGATAAACTTTGACACCTAGTGGATTCCCCAACATGGCAACTAGTGAACCAAATGTGGCCTAAATTTGCTTCAAATTGTAGAAACCTTAGACTTGCCATTTCAATAGACGGTATTAATCCTCACAGCTCCATGACCAATAAGCATAGTTGTTGGCCTATTCTCATGATAACTTACAACCTTCCTCTTTGGCTATGCATGAAAGGGAATTTATGATACAGGACCACGACAACCTAGTAATGATATTGATGTATACTTGGCACCATCAGTGGATGATTTGTGTGGGAGGTAGGGGTGGAAACCTATGATGCACATAATCAAGAGTTTTTCATGTTAAAGGCTATTTTGTTATGAACAATTAATGATTTCCCTACATATGGAAATTGGTCTGATTGCACAACAAAAGGATATTATGCTTGTCCAAAATGTGGTAAATAAACAAATTCACATTGGTTAAAACATGGGAATAAGAACTCATATACAGGTCAAAGGCGATACCTTCCATGCAATCATCCATTTAGAAAGAAAAAAAAGGAATTTAATGGTCAACAAGATTTTGATACCTCGAAAGAGTCTCACTAAAGGATTAAATATTTAGGAAGGTTGATACCATTTCTAACTCATGGGGAAAAAAGAAGGTCAAACAATAGGAATCCTTTGTCAATCCTACAAGTTTTTGGAAAATTAAATGTATATTCTTTGACCATGAATGTTGGAATAATTTATATGTTTGACACAACTTGGATTTCATGCATATTGAGAAGAATGTTTGCGAAAGCATTGTTGGAACTTTGCTTAATATTCCAAGTAAAACAAAATATTGAGTAAAGTCACGACTTGATCTTTTTGAAATGGGATTGAAGCCTAACTTAGCACCAAGGTTTAGGGGGGGAGAACTTATCTTTCCCTTACATGTTATACTCTGAGTATAAAGGAGAAGAAATCAGTACTGCATACTTTAGCTAATTTGAGGTTCCTGAAGGTTATTGTTCAAACTTTAGAAACCTTGTATCCATGGAAAATTTAAAGCTTAGTGGTCTAAAGTCCCATGATTACCATGCACTTATGCAACAATTATTGCCAATAGCAATTAGATCTGTGTTGCCTAAGCATGTCAAATATGCAATTACAAGATTGTGTTTTTTCTTCAATGCACTATGTGTAAAGCTGGTGGATGTGTCAAGATTGAATGACCTCTGACAAGAAGTAGTGGTCATTTGTGTTTTGCTAGAAGTATTTCCCACCTTCATGCAGTGTGTCTTCATTTAAGCGTGCATTTGGTAAAGATGTGAGATTATGTGGGCGGTTATATGAGATGGATGTATTGAAAGGTACATGAGAGACCTAAAGAGGTTATGTTAAGCCGTAACTAACCGAGGAAAGGTTGCATTGGCGAGTCTTATATCGCGAGAAGAAGCTTTATAGTTTATGCAAGTATTTATCGGACATGGATACGATTAAGTTCCTTGGTATAATGAATGAATGGAAATATGGAAAACCTTTACTTGGTGGTCGTCCAATAAATATTCATGACTTTAAATTGGTGGAGCAAGGACATCATTATGTTCTACAAAATACAACCATTGTCCAACCTTATATTGAGTAAGCATCATATATACATTAATATACAAGTTTGTAACTCTAAATAATGCGCCACAAACCATGACTAGCTTGTTTTATACGATAGTGAACATATATAAAAATACTTGAAAAATATTCTCATCAATCAAAGAGAGAGAAGTGGTTTGTGAAACCCCGAGAAAATCTAATTTTCTGAAAAAAGGGTAAAATGGTAATTTTGATCAAAATCCGAAATTTTTCTAGATCTCAGATGACAAAATGGACTTCACCGTTGGAATCCTCTCACGAAATCTAGCTACCATGTCGAATTTTATCGGTCGGAGCCGGTCCGAATTGCACATTTTCGAACTTAGAGGCGTAGTGCGGGACACTTGACACATTTTGAGTGGCTCACGGTATGCCACATGTTAGGTGCAGAATGAGTCAACAGGCTCAAAAGTGTGGGGCCCATGTGGACATATGGCATCTTAATTGGGGTAAATCAAGGTGGGTGGATAAAGTGGATAAGTGTCATGTCAGCCGTGAAATTTGACAAGTGGCAAGTGAGGGACAAGAGAGGAATAAAATAAAAAGAAAAAAAGCTTTCTTCTCCATTGTTGGAGCTGAATCCGGAAGTGGGGGGGAAATCAAATTCTAGAGAGAGAAAGTCCAACTTCTCTCTAGATTTCCTAGTGTTTGGACCGTCGGTTCTCGTTGAGCCAAGAAGCAAAGTTGTTCTCTGGCTGAGGGGCTATGCGTGGGCACAGTTTGCGAGTTTCAACAACTTTCAGGGAGTGGGGTTTTCTCCTACTTGATTTAATCCCTTTTTAAGAGCTTTGTTAATGCTTTGGGTGGTGTGAGGCCGTGAGAGGCCGTTTGGTTGGTCTCGAAACTTGGGACCGAAGTGCTGGAAATTTGGGACTGTTTTGGGTAGTCGAGGGCGATTCTGAATTTGTTATGGGTCATGTGTTATAATTTATGCAATAAATTATGGTTTAGATGTTGTTAGGTCGGAGCGGAGTGCTGGGTGGGAGGGCGCACGGACAGGCCAACTGCTCGGTTGGGTTTATTAAAAACAATCTGGTTTGCATGATTGGACGAAAATGTCCATGTGTTATTTGCATGAAATTGCTTGGGGAAATGAATGGCTTGGATTATGTGGAAATAAATTGTTAATGCATGAGAAAATTTAGTGTGTTAACATGAGTGTTTGGATTATATAAAAATATAATTGTGTGAGAGCCATTGGAATTAAGTTGGATTGTTAGCTCAAGTGAGCTAATTTTTGATATTATTGATATGAATAAATAACTTGTGTGATTGAAATGCGTTATTTTTTAATATATGCATGATTGAGATATATTAGCATGGTGTTTGGAAATGGCATAATGCATTCCATATACTTAGGGGCACCACAGAACAATAGTGTGAGTGCATGACGAAGAAAATAAGAAGCGTAGGGTTTGAAAAAATGGGCTCGCAAACCCACTCATGAGCCAGAAGAGGCGCGCCAATTGAAACACTCGGGCCTTTGGCCTTGACCGGAATGAGGCTGATCGCTGCGCCCAAAAAGTACAGTTATATGAATAATGGCCCCACATTACGCAAATCAAACTAAATCCCATCGTCTGGGAAATACAATAATCCCCAATAACATATTATCCTGCAAATCCAACTAAATATCACCAGCAAGGAAAATAAGATAATTCACGATATAACAGCTCATCCTACAGATCAAGCCGGATCCCACCAATGAGGAAGAAAGATAATTCTAAATTGCTCTTTCAATATTCCTAATTGAATCCGATACTGATAAAAGCAAGAAATATCCCGTCCAATGGGAAAGAATCCTAATCACCATCGACTTGAAACATATACTATAAATGCGAAGCCACCCCCTTGGTGAAGATGCCTTGTACATTAGCTCTCTAAGCGATGCATTTTTTCTCCCGGCGGGCCGGCGCGGCATCGCGAGAGCGGCCTGGCCCGAAGCCCACAGCCGGCCCTTCTTCTTTCTTTCTTTTGCAGAGAAGAGCAACGCCAGTGCCTGAAGACCAGCCCAGTAGTAATCCGAATTCGGCCCAGCGGCCCGACACGGCTCGGCCCGGTCGGTTGAAAAAAGGCATCATCGAGTTGGCGCGGAATGCGGCGAGCAGTTTCTTTACAAATAAAGGCGATCGATTCTGCGTGGTATCAACCGAACCTGGCGGGAGCAACGCCAATCCACCAAGGATCTGCGGGGATCGCGGCCTCACATGACGACGAACCTCGGCACGTTAGAGCGATGCAAGCCAACGGGAGCAGTGGAGTCGCTCGCCTCACCGATAACGCCTAATAGGAGAGTTGGAGCAGCTCACCGGGCGGATGCAACGCCCACGGGAGCACGACAAACTGAAGGTCTGGCTTTCCTCCTCATAAAGAGGCGACACAATCTCGGCATTTAGAGGTGCTGAAATAGAACGAGAGTCGGCCCGAGCGGGGCATGGACCGCGGTGGCCCTGGAGAGGAGAAGCGAAAACACTCGGAGGGCGTGTCGGAAGCGAGAAGAACTACGTCACCCTCGGCCAAAGGGAGCGGGAGAGCAATCATGGGAGCAGAGGTTCAAGAGCCTCCGGCAGAGCTCGGCCGTGTGAAGGAGGTAGTGAGGACGCTCGACGCTATGGACACCTTGGTACAGCGGTACAGTCACCCTTCACAAGCAGGTGCTTCACTTCCCCTCTTCCAGTAAGTCGAGGATGCCACAAGTGGAAGCATTCGATGGTGTCGAGAGATCATTCGATCATCTCAACACTTACAAAAACCAAATGGGCGCATGGGTATCAAGACCACGTGCGATCACGGCGAGCTTCGCTTTCACATTAAAGGCCCGGCCCAGCGGCTGGTTTTAACGAGGCTTCCACCTTCATCAATCTCCTCATTCAGAGAGCTATCCATTACATTCGTCTCTCACTTCATTGGAGCCAAGACGTATAGAAGGCCAAGTTACCATCTATTGACCATCAAGTAGAGCTCGCAGGAGACCTTGAGTCTATGTTCAAGGTTGTGTGAGTCTCACGAAGGTAGATATACAGCCGAAAAGTTTGCGATCACCGCATTCATTGCTGGATTAGAGGTGCAGTCGAAAGACTTGATGTTTTCCATTTCTAAAAATCCTCAAGCAAGCATGGCCGAGGTGTGGACCCTACCCGATCCACGGGCCGGTGCGACTCGCTTTTAAATGGAAGGAAAATGTGGGTTGATTTTCGAATTTTAGAAAATCCGTCCCCGAGGAGGACAGTTTTTCCTTGGAGTCGCCACTTACTTTTTGTTGTTATTTTATAAAGGGGAAAACCAAGTAAGAACAAAAACTGATGACTCCCGGTATGGAAAAGCGGTCTGCGAAAACTAGATTTAAGATCGGGGTCGGATTACCTATCGGGAAAGGTACCTCGTATGGGTAGCACCCCTCTGAGCCGGAACTCGGTCTACTAGTGAATTGGGTATGTAGGGCATATGGGTCACATATCGGATAGTCTCCTAGGCTAAGGCTTATCTGACTTCGTCGGACCAGCCTGGTGGTATCTAGCATGCTTAAAACACTTCGACGAAAGAGCGAATGGCGTGTACTATGGTCCTGGCCACAGCTTCTATCGAGTTGTGACAAACATAGCAAGCATGCATGTACCCAAACACAAAGCATCCATGTGAAATTCATTACCCGACATTAAAGCACACATACATGGTTCCTAGCCATGTACATAAAAATTAGATCAAGAGCTCAAATCATCACAAATGTAAAATCGAGCACCATATACGCATATGAGAAACAAATACCAGCGCTAAGCATGTACTCGAGTCCCTAGCCATACTGAGGAATAGGTAGAGACAAATAGTACATCATACATCATGCATTTAAAACCAAATATTGGATCCCTGCCCAAAGAAAAGGAAGCGAAATTTGAAAGGAGGTAAGTGGTTTGCTTACTTTAGCACACATTCCCTTTAAAATCCTACAAACCAAACCATACTTACAAATCCCACATTGCCCACTACCCCCACTTTGTTCAAACCGAAACTGAACTCAAACCCTAAAGTTAGCCTACAGGTTCTTTGGGGCAACTAAGAGCACGCCATAATAGATTCGGGACTGAAACATGCTAAAATAGAAATTTGCCCATGAAGGTATCTTACTAACAGTTGAAATCGGTTCTCCAACAAGATCCAAACGATTGAAAATTTCACAGAAACTTTGTTAGAAAATTCCTCGCCGGGGTAAAGAATCCAAAAAATAGCAGTGCAATTCGACTACGAATGACCAAGAACCAATATAAACAAAGCAAAGTACCCAAACTGCCATTTCGGAAAACCTAACCCAATGAACCGGCTGGTTCGGTTTCCCAACCTGTATAGACTGTTGAGAAAAGATCTCAAACTTGTCAGAACTTTTCTCACATAGTCAGGAATCTAACAAGACAAGCGGGTGCAATTGATGAATGACCAAGAACCAACACAAACAAAGCAAACTACCCAAACTGCCATTCCGGAAAACCTAACCCAATGAACCGGTTCATTTGGTTTCCCAACCAGTCTAGACTATTGAGAAAAGATCTCAAACTTGTCAGAACTTTTCTCACAAAGTCAGGAATCTAACAAGACAAACGGAGTGCAATTCCGACTCCGAATGACCAAGAACAAACACAAACAAATCAAACTACCCAAACTGCCATTCCGGAAAGCCCTAGCAATGAACCGGCTCATTCGGTTTCCCAACCAGTCTAGACTATTGAGAAAAGATCTCAAACTTGTCAGAACTTTTCTCACAGAGTCAGGAATCTAACAAGACAAACAGAGTGCAATTCCGACTCCGAATGACCAAGAACCAACACAAACAAGCGGACTACTAGCGCTTTTTCTAAAACTAAACTTCATGAACCAACTGATCCGGTTTCCTTACCAGTTGAGCCGGTGGGAACAATTCTCAAAATCGGTCAGAACCTTCCTCAAGGAGTTATGAATCTAAAAAAACTAACGGTGATTGATTCTCAGCTCGAATGAGTGAGAACCAGCAAAACAATCAGTTGTTTTCTAAAAGCAGGGACTGCCAGTGAAGCATTTGACGGCTCTCACGTATGGCGCGTGAAAACCGGTTCAAATGGTTGAGGAAAAACATAAAAATTTAGTCAGAATATCCCTTAAAAGAATAGAGTGGAGCCACGGTCTATTTGCTTACCTTTCCACAAAGCATGAAAAGAAACCAAGATAAGCATCAAGAGAAAAATCATCGAATGTCGTCAGAGCCAGGAAAGTGTCCCTCAAAAAGGTCCGCTGCTTTGATCTTTCTGCTCCTTTTGTACGATTCCCACCTCGGCCTCTGAGCCTGGTGTTTTCCACCTTCCAAGCTTTGGAGAGAAGCTCAATCAGTCTCGGAATTAGCTCCTGATAACTCCCTCACTCATTTTCCATGCAAAATTTGAAAATCTTAAGTTTTCGACTTGCTTCCTCTAGTATCCACATGGTTCATGGTGGAGCTACATGTAACCAAGCCAAGGCCCAAAATGGACCCACAATACTGCCCATGGTCGAGCTGGAGCTTATGGGCCCGAACCATATTGGATTTGGGCTCCAATCCTAAAAACGACTCTCCACACAAAAATTTGGCCTGGAGCTAACTGTTAGACAGATGCGACCAATCAGACGGTTAAGGAAAATTATGAAATTTTGTGAATGTTCCTGAAAAATTAGAGACCAAAAAAAAAAAAAAACGGTGCACCATTCCAAGTCTGGATGAGGGAGATATGATGAAACAAGGAGGAGTGCTCACCCAAATCACCCGAAAAAAAAAACAGTGTTGTATACGTACTGCCTTGATGAACTAGTCAAACCGATTGGTCAACTATTTGACAAAAGAATTATGAATTTTCAACATAAACCTCCTTGGCTAATAAGGAATCCAACAAATAAGCATTGAACAATTACGAGTTCGGACGAGGGAGATATGATCGAAACAGCTCAAGTGCTCGAATTTGACATACTCTAATAAACTTTGATTGAGCTAAAACCTAGAGGGATTTACGCAGCTACTATGTACGATGCCAATAACTAAAAAAAAAAAGCCACGATGGCACTATAAAGTGAACTACATATGCACTCCAACGGATCCACATACAAGCCACGAGGCTTAGAGACGGACTAAACCTAAAGGGCTAATGGTGTTATATGAGGAACGATGGGTGAGTGTGACACCCATAGGATAAATCACTGAGTGTTGAGGCAAAATTGAGAATACGAGGTGCTCGCAAAAGCGGAGAAGTACATCAATGGAAGAAGCTCATATCGAAAGGGAGCTCAGCCACCCATAAAGAAAAGCGGGACGGACGACGCGGGGCGGAGCCCCAAAGACAAAGCGGCAGGGAGGGTCTCCCGAAGAAAGATGGAGAAGCGGTCCCGAAGCCTTGAAACACCGAGAGATCGTGCGGGCCCACCTCGGCTCGAGGAGGCCAGCAGCGTTATTCACCTCGGCGGTTCGCATAACGACCTCGGTATCTCGAGTCTGCTTGGCGAAGTGCGAAGCGAACAATTCTTGGTGGCTGACTCAAATGGTCAGATCATACAAGAGACAACACGGGGTATTGCGAGTTCCATAGGGACTACGGGCACATACGGATGATTGCACTCTGATTTCGAAGGAAATCGAGTACTTAATACAACGTGGGTATCTCAGGTCTTCATAGCCCACGAAAATCAGCTACCGATCGGGCTGAACCGGGCCCCTCTCGGCCACCACCACCACCTTGACGGACAACCTTCGGCCTGCTTGACCTCTAAGGGAAATCCACGTGATCTCGGGAGGATTTGTAGGAGGAGGGGAATCCATTTCGACCTGGAAGGCCCATCACCTGACATCAAGTCGGCGAGTAGTGGAAGTACAATTTGTCCAGCGCACCCGGCTCAACACGTCCATAACGTTCTCGACTCGGATACGGAGGATGCAGCGCGGGACTGACCCCCTTGGTAATTCAAGCAGTTGTGGCCAACAAAACGGTCCATCGAGTCCTAGTTGACAACGGGAGTTTAGCTGACATCATCTTCGCCTCGGCCTTCGATAAGATGGGCATCGGAAGGGAGAGAATGGAACCCGTCAGCACCCATTTGCGAGGATTCTCCGGAGAAAAAGTATTACCCTTGGGCTCAATACAACTAGTGCTCACCTTGGGAGATCCCCCATGCCAGGCAACGTCGACAGCGAGATTCCTCGTTGTAGATGCCCCATCTGCCTATAATATGTTGTTAGGCGGACCTGCCGATCACGATAAAAGCCATTCCTCGAAACACCGCATGATCCAAGTTTTCTCTTTGTAGCGAGTACAGGAATGGTTCGAGAACCAGGAGTGGCGAGTGCTACTCAGCATCCATGAAGCAAAGCGTCGATAGCATATACTTGGGCGGAGCTCGACATGCGCGTAGTGCTTTCGCTGACTTGAGCCCTCAAAGAAATTTGGAGAACTTTGTATCGTTGGATGACGACCTTGAACACCTCGCCTACATCGGCTCCAAGCTAGCAGAGGCCCTCAAAAGCCCTTTCACCCATATTTTGAGACAAAACAAAGATGTCTTCGCGTGGAAGCAGGCCGACATGGGAGGGGTGACCTGATAATCACCGCATGGTGAGCGTCGGCACATCCTTACAGCCCGGTCAGACAAAGAGGAGGGCTTGGCACGGGAAGGCAGCGATCAACGAGGAGGTCGGCAAACTCCTCCAGGCCGGGGCAATCAGAGAAGTGGAATATCCTGAGTTGTTGGCCAACGTCGTACTGGTCAAAAAAGCGAACGGCAAGTGGCGACTCTGCGGGACTTCGCGGCGTCAGCAGGCATGCCCAGCGAGTTTCTCTTTACGCGAATCGACCTCATAGTGGATCTGCCACTTTGCGGCCATGAACTACCAGTTTTATGGATGCCTTCTCGGCTACAACGGTCAGCATGGACCCGGGCGACCGAAAAAGGCCTCGTTCGTCACGGCGAGAACTATTGTTATCGTGTGATGCCGTTTGGGCTCGAAGCAGCGGGGCTACCTATCAAGGCGATGAAACGGGATGTTCCAAAGTAGATAGGAACAACCGTAGGAAGTGTACATAGATGACATCTTCATTAAAATCCCCTCTTTGCCAAGCTCCACATAGCTCATACATCAGGCGTTCGGATCCACGAGAGAGTCTGACATGAGCTGAATCCGGCCCGTGCGCCCGGATTATCAACCGGGGAAAATTCCTAGGTTTCATAGTCAACAGCAGAGGTGAGGCAAATCGAAAAAATAAAGGTTGTGCTTTCGACATGCCATCGCCCTCGGGCATAAGGAGGTCCGTCGACGGAGGATTCTTTGCTTTAAGCGGTCGTATCCGGGGCTAGTGATAAGTGTCGGCCTTTCTTCCGAGAAGTTTTGAAGAAGGCCTTTCCAATGGGATTCAAAGAGTGCGAAGAAGCAATCTCGGCGTGAAAACATGTTGAGCTCCTCCCGCCGCCCATTACAGTGGCCCCGTGAAGGGGAGCTCCTCACTCTATACTTAGTTGTTTCAGACTTCTCGACCAGCGTTGTCCTCGTCGGGGACAAAGGCAAGTCTGACACAGTTTACTATTGCGTAGAGCTGCGAGAGGAGGGGAAAGGTATCCCAAGGATGGAAAAACTAATCTTGCGTGGTAACCACGGCTCGAGCTCAGCCCTTGCTGAGCTCATGCCATAGAAGTTCCAAGCCTCCGATGAAGCAAGTGTTGCAAGCCGAGACCCGGGGAAGGGCGGTAAGTAGGCCATAGAGCTAAGCGAGTTCGAGCACCCGAGATATAAGCAGCGCAATAAAGGCGGGTCTTAGGAGATTTCGTCATAGAATTCATCTCGGTAGAGCTGCAGGGAACGCTCAACGTAGATCTCCACTATCTTGGAAACTCTGCGTAGATGAGGCCCTGGCTTGCACAAAGACGGAGTAGGTCTAATCCGACCTCCCGGAAAGGAATAGATATTAAATGCAGCTCGAGATTCAAATTCCAAGCCTCCAACAACGAGGCGAATGTGAGGCTATCATAACGGGCCTCGACCTCGCCCCGTGCTTGAAATTGACCCCGGCAGAGGTCTCTGGCTGACTCAGTTGGTAGTAAAAGACCAATAAAGATACCTATGAGGCTAAAAAAGTGAAGAATGATCCTATGCCTCAAAAAGTGCAGGATTTAATGAAAAAGTTAGTCTTGGTCGGTCGGACATATCCACAAGAGCAGAGAATTCAAAATCATTGAGTGCATGTGGGGAAAAGACAAGCGACTATGTGCTAAGGAAGTACATGAAGGTATCACGAAATCATAGACTCGGGCATTAGTAGGGAATGTCTTAGAAATGAGGATACTCTTGGCCCACAATGCTCGAGGCGACCGACCTAGTTAGGAGATCTGGTCTTGCCCGGGAGCATGCCATCGCCTCCCATCCCAGGCCTTGACATCAATCAAGCCCTGGCCTTTCCAATAGTGGGTTTTGGACGTGCGGGACCTCGCCCATTGGGAGGGCCAATCTTGAT
Organism: Tetrastigma voinierianum; assembly: GCA_016808115.1. Classification (NCBI taxonomy): domain Eukaryota; kingdom Viridiplantae; phylum Streptophyta; class Magnoliopsida; order Vitales; family Vitaceae; genus Tetrastigma; species Tetrastigma voinierianum. The sequence goes on from JAEQBH010003962.1 coordinate 186,771, forward strand.
TCATCATCGTTGCGTAGATTACTTCACCAAGTGGAATTTGGTCGAGACAGCAGCCCTGATCACGGAACAAAAGATATACAATTTTGTGTGGCGGAGCCATAATATGCCGGGTTTGGTATCCCAGAGCCACACAGTATCAGACAATGGAAAGCAATTTGACAACACCAAGTTCAGAGATTTTGTCTGAGCTCGGAATTAAGAATTATTACTCGTCGACACATCCATGATCTAATGGTTAGGCGAAGTCACCATCAAAACCCTTAAGACAGCACTGAAGACCAAGTTGGCAGACCTGAAAGGCAAATGGGTAGAATACCTCCCCGAGGTGTTATGGGCTTACAGAACTACTCGCAAGTCGACAGCCCGAAGCCCATTCGCTAGCCTTTGGTGCGAAGCGTTAGCCCGTCAGTCGGGTTAAAGTCCCAAGGATCGAGTTGGCAACAGTGGAACATAATGACGAGGCTCCTTTAAATTTGGACCTCTTAGATGAAAAGCGTGAGCGAGGTCTAAGGCGCCGCAGTGCAAAGGAAGACGGCGAGGTATTATAACCAAAAGGTCAAACCCAAGAGCTACATGCCAGGTGACCTAGTGCGGCTGACAAGGAAGAATCCGGTAGCGTGGAAACTAGGCTGGCCCCGGGAAGGCCTATATCATATCCCGCGTCATCGGGCCCAGGAGGCGATTCTGACTCCAGACGGAGGGAGGAAAAATTCTCGCCATGCTTGGAATCACGAACACCTTAAGCATTTTTATCAGTGAACCTCGATTTGTAATCTTCGTAGGCATTATCGATTTTTGGGGATGGCCCGATTTGAGCGTTTCTTGGTTATTTACTATTAGAGCGTCTCAAACAGCTCAGACATAGAATGATCAGAAAAATTACATACAACAGAATGTGAAAGTTCATGATCAAAAAAGGAAAAGTCTCTCTTTATTCCAATCAAATTACATTCAATTACAATCAGTAGTGTCATCTATTACACCTCGGAAGTACATAGTACAAGCGGTTCCTCAGCAAAAGCCTCAAGAAGGAAGAGGAAAGAGGCGAGATGAAAATAAAGAAGAAGAAACGAGGTGGAAAAGGAAGAAGAACAGAGAGGTGGAAAAGGAGAAGAGAGGAAAAAGGGATGGAAAGAGTTTGTACGAAAGAAGGAAGGAAAAGAATTGAGATGTGGAAGAGAAAGAAGAAAGGAAGGAAGAAGATGAAAGAGAAGAAGAAAGAGAAGAAAGGAGAGGAAGAAAGAGAAGAATAGAAAATAGAGAAGCGCGACACCAAAGCATGCAGCCTCTCAGGACACATTCCTAACACGAAGCTAGGGAATAACATAACTCCCATAAAGGGAGGCTGGGGAAAAACCATGACTCCTGGCGAGGAGTCAGCAAAGCCCGAACGAGTCCTAAGTACGAGATCCGGTGAAAACCGTCGGGCCTCGACACTTCATTTTTAGCGAGATCCTCGATTCACCTTTGAAAGGCGAGAATATCAGTATAAAATCCATAACAGTAAGCCCTTAAATTTATAAGAAGGCCAAAGCACTCGAAATTTCACGCAATTGTTTCCAATTAGCCATGAACCAGCATTAAAGACACTCGCATCTTTCCAAAAAAAAAAAAAAAAAAAATCGAAAGTCGAATGGCTGCATCTGTGACTCAGTTTGTGAGCTCGACTACTCTGCACGGGCCGTACAACCTAAAGTCATATTAGGCTCGAGGTATTCGACCCACTGAGGCCTCTCGGCGCCGGGCCAGCTAGTGAGGTTGTGAGGCTCATTACTCTGCCACGAGCCATTAGCCTAAGAGTCGGATCATTTCCAGTGTCGACCCTGAGGCCTCGGCGCCGGGTTGTGACTGTTTGAGAGCTCGACCTCTGCCACCCAGTCATGCGGCCACTAAGAGTCGGATCGGCTCGGGCTTCATTCGACCCTGAGTATAGCCTTGAAGCCGCATTTCGGTTGTGAGCTCCTTCTACACGGGCCATGCGGCCTAAGAGTCGGATCGGCTCAGGCCTATTCGGCCCTGAGGCCTCGGCGCCGGAGCCAGGCTCGGTTGTGAGCTCGACTACTGCCACGGGCCCATGCGGCTAGGGAGTCGAGATCGGCTCGGTTATTCGACTCCACTGAGCCTCGCGCTGGGCGACGGCTGATATGATGAGCTCGACTACTGCGCATAAGGTATGCGGCCCTAGAGTCGAGATCATCTCGAACATTCCGGCAGCAGGCCTGGGCGCCGGAGCCATTTCAGTTTGAGCTCGACTACTCTGCGATCCATGCGGCCCTAAGAGTCAAATCGGCTCGAGGCTATTCGGCCCACAAGGCCTCACGCTCGGGCCATGACTTAGTATAGCGAGCTCGACTACTGCCTTTCGGGCCGTACGGCCCCAAGAGTCATATCGGCTGGTGGCCAATTGTAGGCCTCGGCTCCGGGCCAATGACTCATTTTGACAAGCTCGACTACTCTGCGCCGCGCCCGTGCGGCCTAAGAGTCCAGATCATTTCGGGCTATTCGACTCCACAGGCCTCGGCGCCGGGCCAATGACTCGGTTGGCAGGCTCGACTATACACGAGGGCCCGTACGGCTAAGAGTCGGATCGTGATTTGTCGTATGAGCCTGTTGCCGGAGCCAGCGGCTCGGTTGGCCAGGCTCGACTACTCTGCCACCGAGGCCATGCGGCCTAGAGTCGAGATCGGCTGAGTGTCGCTCCGCAAAGGACTCGGCCTTCCGAGACCCATTGGCTCAGTATGAAGCAGGCTTGACTACTGCCTTTCGGGCCATGCGACTGGGTCGTATTAACTTAAATTTATTTGACCCACGAGGCCTCGGCGCCCGGGCCATTTCGGTTGGCGATTTGACTATTACGCATAGGCCGTCGGCCTAAAGTCGAGATCAGCTCGAGGTTATTCGACGCGAGGCCTCGGCCGGATCGGCTCGGTTGCGAGCTTTCGACTACTGCCCGCGGGCCGTGCGGCTGGAAATTCGGTCATTTCGGGCTATTCAACGCGAGCCTCGGTGCTCGGGCCAATGATTTCCAGTTTGGCGACTGACTACTTTACCACGAGCCATGTCGGCCTAAGAGTCCAGGTCAAACCGTTTATTCAGCCCTAAGGCCTCGACGCCGAGCCCGGCTGGTTGTGAAGCGAGACTACTACCCGTATAGCTAAGAAATTGAATCAGCTGAGCCTATTATTATAAGGCCTGATGCCGAGGCAGAAACGAGCTTAATTTTGGCTTCAGTTGCTCAGCTTCGATCGCCTTTCGGGCTATGCGGCCAAAGAAGTGGATTCGAGTTCATGTAGAGCGGTAAAAATGCATAAGTAGAGACAAAAAGTAGTAAAAAAGAAAATTTATTAAGGAAAAGGCTACATACATCCTGGGTCCCAAAGCGGCAAGAATAAATAAAATAAAAAAATATACGTCGGCGAGAGGTGCGCGGGAGATCGGGCGCCGGAAAAGGAGGAGCGAGAGGGAGAAGAGGGGAGTGAGCCTCGGTGGGGGTGTCGGTTCTCGGAGATAGTCAAAGAGATGGACTCCTCGACTCTCGTCACCCAGGGATGTCAAGGTTGAAGTCGAGGCTGGGTAGGCAATAGCGACTTTCCTCACGAAGGCGAGCCACCCAGAAGCCCATTGAGTGCAGGCCTCATCCCTCGATCTTCCACCACCACCGCTTTCATCCTGTGACGACGAGTTGCGGTGATGAGATCTCCGCGGCCCGTAGCGCTCCCTCGATTGGGCGTTCGCGGTGGCGACCTCGGAGGCCTCACGACGAGCCCGTCCAGTAGCGTCGTCTTATCGCGCAGTTCCATCTTTGGCCGCCGTAGCCTTCTTTAAGGCTCCGTAGCTCGTAGCCACCAGGATGTAGAAGTTCATCAACCATCCCGAAGTTCATATTGATTTGCGGCCGGTCCACAGCCTCTAGCAAGTCTGTTTGTGCGACCCACGGCTCATCCCAGACCTCCCGAAGCTGGCCTTCGGTCGCTCTCAAATGTTGGGCCTAAATCTTCTCTACCCTCGAGCGAGCACGATGCCGGCGTGGTATCTTCAAATCCCAGTTAGCTTCTTGCCTCCTCGGTCATACGGCGCACCCGATCCACAGCTCAGTCAGCCCAGATGTGGGGAAGCCACCCACGCCTTGCTAAACTGGATGGCTTTGGCCACGACCTTCGTTTTGGGTGGCTTTTTGGCCAAACTCTTCAAATGAGTAGCCACATACACCCGGCGCAAGATCGACACTCAACACGGGATCGGCGCGCTTCTTCCGGTGTCGAGAGACCTGACAAGATATGGGAACTTACAGAGGCAACCCCCTGGAGGGATAGAGCCAAAGCTTCCTCAACAGGCAGCGAGCTCGACCTCTTGAGATCATAATCTTTAAGGATGGGCGAGGCGGCGCCAGCATAAGCTCGGCGTTGAGGAGCAAGTCGCCATCCTCGCGATTTGGAACCGCCCGCCTTGACTCTTAACCTCGAGGAAGGTGGATTAGCGCTTTGCGAAAGTTCCAAAGCATGATGGGCATGACCGCCCAACGGTACAAGCCGACCCTCCTAGGAGCCTTTTGCGCTACGACGGACCCAAAGCGGGATTACCAAACTCGAGAAGCTTTGGGACCTCGGTAGGAGCGACAACATCTACCCAGATGTTCGAGCATTAGGTAGAAGGGAAGGAAGATGCCCCGATTTCGGAACCTTTGAGGCGGTTGGTCTTTCTCAACGGAGTCCGAGGTTTTCCGTTTCACGCTCTGGGACTTCCGAGACAGCGTCTCCACCCGGGCGAGCTCTCCTTGGTAGGCAGGCGGAGGCTGATGGGAGGAGACTTTCATAGTGGAAGGAGGAGAAGGCCTCAAGCAATGAAGCGGTGACCTACCTCGAGCTCGAAGGGCGGGAATATCAACTTGATCAACTCGTAGGGGCGGGGACACTCGGCCAAGCGCTTGCACTATGACGTCATCTTGGTGAGATCGGTCGAGCTTACGAGAGACACTGGATAATGTAGAATTAGAGATACTGATGACCTCGCCAAAGATTATACCAAAACAAAGCGACACTCACGTAGATTCTCAGGGGTGGTCGAAACAACGGAACGCCGAGGTGTCGTGCTTGTTAAGGGTCATATTCCCGATTGCGTTGCGTGACAAAGTAACGTTGAAGCTATGAGAGGAGGGAAGATCGGAAATCACCAGAGGAGCGCCAGCAAGCCTGGAAAAATAGAGGAAGCCCTCGGCGGTTTCCTTCGCGTTAAAAAGATAAAGGAGCAAAGCTATGCTGGGAACAGGCCCCACGTCCTAAAAGAAAACCAATAGACCTTGAAATACGGCCGTTGGGCGAAAGTTAGGACCAGGACATTGAAGTGTTCTGAAACCCTTTTATGAAGGGATGCGAGAGGAAAGCGAAGACCATTGTCGAAGCTGCCGAAGAAGCATACCATCTTAGA